>JAFIDM010080550.1:13269-28640 GCA_023159025.1 Thereuonema tuberculata | reverse complement strand
TAAAAATATTTTGTAAAAAGTTGTTTAACAGAAAATTAAACATCAAAATTAATTTAAATAATTGGAATGTATTTCGTACATAAAGTCGCAGAAGATATGTATTAGGTTATAAATACAGGTATACCAAATGGTGAATCATTCTGATTCAAATAAAAAATTACGCTTTGTTCGCATATACTTTACAGATACATCAAAAAGCAGGAAGTGTATGTTTCTTTTTATGTTTCCCTCATTTTCTGCTTGTAATATGACACTTAATATTTTTTGAATATTAATATTATTGAATAGTACAGGATTTTTGTTTTTTTTTCCTATTTTTTTGCCGCTCTCTAAAGTTGCCGCCTTGGGCTGTAGCCCTTTTAGCCCTCGTGTAAATACGCCTCTGAAAGTTATGGACAGAGCGCACTATCTTGCATGAAGATTGTATTGCAGTGATGGAATTAC
Source organism: Thereuonema tuberculata (assembly GCA_023159025.1). NCBI lineage: Eukaryota > Metazoa > Arthropoda > Chilopoda > Scutigeromorpha > Scutigeridae > Thereuonema > Thereuonema tuberculata. The sequence continues at coordinate 28,196 of JAFIDM010080550.1, read as the reverse complement.
AAAGCTCCGGAGCATATCGGTAAATCTGGAGCCATTCACAGAATGCCAATGGCCTCAATGCAGTGTTTACTTAAAGTAACGACCAATGATGAAGGATGCCGTGAAGCCACCAAACCGTTACCTTGGGTGAATGTAGCCTAATGGAATTTGATGATGAACTACAAATATGGCAGTTAGGAGTGTTTACAGCACCATTTAAATGGGAATGAGCTTCATCACTCCACAGTATTCGCCAAGGCCATGCATCATCCACCATCATCTGAGCAACGAATGTCAAAACAAATGCTTTCCGCATATCTTAATCACCAGAAACCAAGCGTTGACTGTGGGATATTTTATAGATGTAAAACCTAAGACATTTCACAGAACTCTCCACACTGTCATATATGGCATGTCACATTCCCATGTGATATTGCAAGTGCGCTACTGCTACCATGTGCATTTGGGATTCCCAGCCCCACTACTGCAGTTGCAACTTCATCTGTTCTCTGCAGTCCACTTGGCTTGCGACCTTTTCCGGGTTTTACAGCAAATAATCATTTTTCGAATAATTAGTAATCGTCAGTGGATTTCTATGTAAACCTTTTAACTGCTGAAATGCCTTAAGTGCAGCAGAAGCATTGATGTTTCGTTGATAGAAGAGTTTAACAAGTAATGCGCGATCCGATAAGGCGAGCTTCGTGACTGCACTAGTCGTGGATTTGTGAAAAATGCTTAAGACTCCTTTTATAGGCTCTGGTTGTTCGATTGCGTAGCAATATGCAAATTACGGGGAAGGCAGCGCCAGAATTCTACCTTAGCGGCCGAAATTTGAACTATTTTTTTTTTTTTTTTACTTCAGAAATCGAAACCCGCATACTCAGGAAAATATGTGTTCGAAATTTGGTTGCGATTCGCCCAGTAGTTTCTGTTTACTTTGGATCCTCCGTTAAATATACCTTTCCACGTTTAGCTTAGTCTAGTAATGACGTTGCCTCACTGTATTTAATCACCGCAGCTGTGATCCACTACTTTGTTGTAGATTAAAGCAACTTGATAACAGAAGCCTATCTCCAATCTGTCTTCAAGAACAGATAAAACTAATTGCAGTGTCTTTATTTCTTAAACCAAGAGCAGCTGTTATTATCTATTTCTTTGTTGGATTTCATTGCAGTTGAGATAACAACGTCTCCTCCTTGGTTTCTGTTACCACAAAGCTTTAATTCTACTCACATTTTCAGAAATGAATAATATTACTTTTGTATCTTTTTCAAGACTAAATGTTTAGTTATGAAAAAAGAAAACAAAATTCCAACGTATCAAAATAATCCATTTCCAATATTTATCAATCAGGAACGAAAAATTCATCTGCCTATAACGGACAGTCTTCAGACACTGTCATAAATGAATCGTCAACATATAAAAGTCATTTTCAATAACAACAATTACTTTAGTTTTGAAATGGATTTATAAGTAAAAAAGAAAAAGAAATGCCTTCTTAAAGCAGATGCCAAACATACTACTCTCAGTTTCATAAAAATATATATATATATATATATATATATATATATATATATATATATTAAAAAAGTAATTAAAATGAAATTGCCTTCAATAAAACTTTATATCATTTCAGAACTTAATCAAGGGTAACAATAATTGTATGAGACATGCAATAGCTTGCATTATTATGCTTCAATTACACTCAATTCTTTCAATTCCACTCATTAAACTGTTTCAATTATATTTTTATTTTCATATGTCTTAATTCAAATTTACGTTATTTTTAAATAAAAACTTTAATTTTTTTTTCCTAGAGCTATAGTCCATCTGAGATTTTTGTGGGCCAGTGCTAGGTGACCAATAATAATTATGACGTCTGCTTTCTTTCTATTAAGTCACCGCAACAACGAATAGCGATATTTATTAATATCGCAGTGTATAATAACTTTCGAATGTGAGAATTGTTTTTATAGTACAGAAATTAATATCAAATAACTTGATAGTGAATTCGAAGTAATTGATACAACTTCGTGGAACTGTGTATTGTGCAATATTATTTAGTTTATGATATTAAATGGAATGATTCAAGAAGACAGTCGTAGATAGAAGAAGATAAAACAGTGCTATAACTTTAGTGTTTGAACTATTAACATTTGATAGTGGATTAAATAATTTAATCGAGACTATATCTATAAAACTATAGATACTGAAAGTTTGAGTCCAGAGTTCGGTACTGGCCAATAGGAAACGATCTTGGCATTTACTGCATAAGGTCGAAGTACTGCTTCCGGCCTTAGTGTAAGCGCAGTGATTCACGATTGTTATCATCTTGGATCACGTGACTGATTTTGAATTTTAAAATGGCGGCATTTGGTTGTCCTCAGGATACATCTAGGGATTTCTGTGATTTCTTCAATATTTTGAATATTACAGACCGATCCTACAGCATAATACACGAACGAGAATACCAAACAGTTCTTCGTCAATCCTGATATGCATTTCAAGCATTCTTGTACTCGTCAGAAAAGAAATAAAACACATCGACTGCATTTAGACCTAAACATTAATCTGGTAAGCCTAATTCATTTCTTTTCTAATGTATTCACCGTGTTTTTATGCTTTCATAAGAGTGCGACCTTATAGCAAGAGAAAGATTTCAAATTTTCGCTTTCGATCTAATTTATTCAGCGTGTTCTTATGGTTTAATAAGAATGCCGCCTTCTAGCAAGAGAAAGATTTCATGTATTCGCTTCCGATCTAATTTATTCAGCGTGCTTTTAAGGTTTAATAAGGTTGCCGCCTTCTAGAAAGAGAAAGATTCGGTTTCCATCATTGACCGGAAATTGAAACATGACGTCAACTTCCGCTTCCTCCTTATGAAAATAGTTCCAAATCAGCCATCTTTCTCAACTCGGAAAAAAAAAACAAAACACCGCGGTACCGTAAACTGGACTTTTACCGATGCTGAATTTCAGTGAGAACTTATTTGATAAAAGAATGTGATTGGAGATATCAACGCATTGAAGAAATTTCATAGAACTGTGTGATCCTATAGAATAGATAGAGAGGAACTATTAATACTTTTTCAAGTGTGAAAAGATTGATTTATGCATGCCATTAAATTTATCTTACGGTCGATTAAATGATGTTTATGATGATATATGGGCTCTGCATCATTTGTGTAATTTAGTAATAACTCTATTACATGAATACTGAACTTTAATTGGTTATAAACACCACTGAAAGGTCAATACATTATATTTTCTTTTGTTATCATAACAATTTGAAACGGGAGTTTCAGTTCGATTCTATTAAAAATATAGGCTTAATGTTTCTAATGATCACGAAATGAAAGAAATAACCAGATCTTATAACAGCAATCTTCTGAGATAAAAATAATAAAGCAATGTTTCGCACACTGTTCATTCAATACAACCATAAATGCTTCGAGAATTATCGATCAGAGTTAATATAAGAATAGAAAATTGTATATAAGCTTTCCGAAATGACAACTTAGATGCGGACGATAACCAATTTGTGATAAAACCTCCACCTCCTGACGCCATACATCAATCGTTGCTTTCTAATTGTGACGAATACAAGTCATTTTCAAATACACGTACAGTATTATTTGCGGAAATTAAAGATAAGGAGTAGGGGAGTGGTCTACGTAAAGATGATGTTTTTTTTCGAGACTTTGGAGAAATGCATTTTTTTTTTCAATTACTTTGTTGTATCTGTCAGTTCTTTCCGAGCTAAAATAAAAGTATCAGAAATGATGAAAGTTGATGCTTACTGAACATGTATTATGACAAAATACCAGGAATATGGGACACTGACTTGTTAGTGGAATAGGAAAAAAAAATCAATAATATCCAAGATACACGAAAGTTAAACAATAGTTACGCTGTGTCAATGACACGAACGTTTATTTTCCTAACAATATTTCAATTTAATACAATCTTCAATTTATTTTTAATGACTAGAGAACAAGTAAAGTCTACAGTGAAGTAAATGGAAACAAGAAGTCAATAAAAGAAAGAAAAACACAAGGTAATTAATGCAAAAGACGTACATCAAAAACCGTTATCTTCTTTAATCCAACTAGACATATAAATAAACTCAAACATCTTCACTGTTGATACCGATATTTAAAATATCGGTATCTACAGTGAAGATGTTTGAGTTTATTTATATGTCTAGTTGATTAAGGTAATTAATGCTTTTAGACAGTGTCAAAAGCAAAGCGGCCCCATACTATGCACAATTGTATAAACAAAATAATTAAAAGCAAGCGCATATAAATGCAAGACCGTTCCTTTATGTTTTACAGGCAAGCTGTAACCTAGGGGCCGCTAATACAATGCTTACTGCATCATTTGGATATGTTAAAGAATTTATGAAACAATACGTGTGTAAATATTAACAATGACGTCCTGTTGCCAATTGTTAATATTGTTATGTATGAAGCATCAGTATTATTACTGTGTTAATTGTTATCATTATTACTAACACTGCTATGGAAAACGTTAATTTGGGGGGGGGGGGGCAGGGGGGAGGTCCTACAGGTCTGATTTATTTTTTTTTACGTGGTCACCTACTTTTTGATGCTGAACACAATGGTGAAGGTTTCATTCTAATATCTCTAACCGTTTGGTCGCTACAGAGTGTAACATACAGTGTGACAGACAACACAAAAGCATTAGCGGTTCCCTATGTTAACTGTAATATGGGACCGCTAATTACGAAAATAAATAATATAACCCAAATACAAAGTTATTAAAAAATGTCAAAGCAGCGTTTTGCTGTTGAAAAGAACAATACAGAAAATTTAATGAAAAATGTAGTAAATGGTAAAAGGGAAAAAAATAAAAATAAAACACATATCTCCCGTGTAGCATTGCTTATTTGACAGTTCGTTCTACTAACCATGGAAAATAATCCTCAATAAACAAGACTGAAGGTATCGTTGTGTAAAAACATCCGAGGAAATAAAAAACTCGTCTATTATGTAAGAAAAAAAAAACGTTGGTTTGGCAACTTGAGAAAATTATTGCAAGAAAAGATCAAAAGATTCATCAATAAAAAGAAAAAGAAACGCCTATTATTCTTTAGAAAAAAAGATAAAAAAATAAATAGGTAGTAAAATAAAATAATAGAAACAGAAGTTGTTCGGAGGCTACAGAAAACGGAGTATAAAAAAAGTAAAACTGCAAAAATCAATTGAGGTAAGAAGCATTGCTTAGCTTGATTCAAGTTGATGGCGGCTTTAGTTACTGCAAGCTTTGAATTATTTCTAATGAAAGGATTACCTGCAGTTTTTTGTTTAGATGACAAATTTTACAACAACATGATGATAGTAAATGAAACTATAATTACTAAATAAACGGTTTTACGTGTGCTGATCATAATTTCAATCAAGGAATATTAAGCTTAGCTAACCAGTTGTGCAGGCTCTATCCTTGATTGAAGGAATTTCGTATTTACAGTGATTTACTGAAAGGTCTGTTTTTGTGTATATATTGTTGTACAGTAATAATACAGATACGAGCATAATCCGTTCCAGGACCGAGCTCGTAACTCGAGGTGCTCGTATCTCAAATCATTTTTTCCCATAAGAAATAACAGAAAAAAAAAATTAAATCCGTTCCGACCCTCTAAAAAAACTCCCTTATTAGTGCTAATAGAGGCATGCACACACAAAAAGAATTACAGCATACTAGCCGGGTAACGTCGCTTCACTCCAAAACCCTTGCCTACATAGCATAAAAAAAACAAAAAAAAACAAAACCTTATTTATTTAGCAAATTGTGGCCTGCTCCGGATAACTCAGATGTATTGCGGGTTGGCGCCACACACCTATACATCGATAAGGCAACTTTAAAGCGAAAATATAAATCCCCTTTATTCCATATCCCATGGGAATTTCGAAAAATCCGGCCTTATTCCTTGCCTACATCATAAAGGGAACCTCTGTGAATTTCAGCTTTCTAGGTCCAAGGGTTTGGGCTGGGCCAAGGTTAATACAGTAAGGTTGTCTCAACAGCGAAAGAGCGCTACGATTGGCTGAACGTGTGACGTCACTTTGGCAGACGGATGATTTCACTGGTTCGATAGGGAACTATTAATTCCAACTGGAATTAAAATTTTCGACTTTAAAATAACTCTTTTATATTTTTTTTCTCGACTGAAATATTGTTATTTATGCAATTTAATACAAATTATTTAAGAAACAATGACAAAAAATTATAATAAGTGAATTTTAACATGGCAACTGAACAAAAAATCAATTAGAAAAATTATTAAACAAAAATAAGTATGAAATAGTAAAAAAAAATTTTGGGAAAAGGTTATAGCAGAAATGTTGGGAATATGGATTTTTATTTTTGATCTCACAATTACAAAATTTTGAAACATTAGCATAAATTTTGTTTCAAATTTCTGTAATTGTGAGATCAAAAATAAAAATCCCTATTATCACAAATACCATAATACCAAAATTTAAAAAATACAGTAAATAACATAATAAATAATAATCTTAATATAGGAGAAATAAACTATGTCATATTGAATATAAAGGTTCCTAACATTAAAATGTATGATCATAATTGTGTAAAAACTGTAAACTATAGAAATCTAAATTGTGGGCTTGATCAAATGAATATAATAAATAAAATTAATTATTTAGTTTTAATAATAAATAACAATTTTACATGGAATGATCACTATATCCATTTATTAAAAAAATTAAATACATATGTATATATGTTTCAACAAATAAAAAATATTTTTTCAACTAAACATACCGTAAAGTATTAATGTATAAATCACTAGTTGATTCTGTAATAAAATTTGGAATTCAAAGCTAAATTTATTTAAATAATCAAGATAAAAAAAAAATAAATATTAAATTGTATTTTTACTGGTTTCAATCAAATGTCTAAAGAACAGGGAATTAATATAAAGAAAAAATATAAAATTTTATTACCAAAATAAAGATTTTTGTTTATATTGATAATTAAGTACTTTTTAATTTAAAATGTAAGATGTGAAATTTTGCAGATTAATTTGGCATATTTCGTCTAAAATAATTATATATAACATCATAAAAATAATATATCGGAAGCGCAGTGGGGCCTCAAAGTATAAAATAAACAAAGAAAAATTCAGCAATGAAATATTAGTATGAAAACCCATGTGCCTGCATTGCGCAGGCCCCAATGAATTTTCTTGATGCAATAAAATTCAAACTGCGCATTTGAATTATTAATAAAATGGATGAGACCAAATTATTTACAAGTGACATCCTGGAACAGCTGTTTCACGCTCGTTGGCGATCATCAGCCAGGAGAAGTTACTGTAAACAAGAAGGTCTCGCTACTGAGGCTGATATGAATGATATATCGGAAGCGCAGTGGTGCCTCAAAGTATAAAATAAACAAAGAAAAATTCAGCAATGAAATATTAGTATGAAAATTACGGAATCAACGAGCGTGAAACAGCTGTTCCAGGATTTCACTTGTAAATAATTTGGTCTCATCCATTTTATTAATAATTCAAATGCGCAGTTTGAATTTTATTGCATCAAAGAAAATTCATTGGGGCCTGCGCAATGCAGGCACATGGGTTTTCATACTAATATTTCATTGCTGAATTTTTCTTTGTTTATTTTATACTTTGAGGCACCACTGCGCTTCCGATATATCATTCATATCAGCCTCAGTAGCGAGACCTTCTTGTTTACTTCTCCTGGCTGATGATTGCCAACGAGCGTGAAACAGCTGTTCCAGGATGTCACTTGTAAATAATTTGGTCTCATCCATTTATCATAAAAATAACTTTAGTCTAAGATATAAAAACAGAATATTGTACAAAATCTTTAGTCAACTAACCGAAGAGAAACGAAAAAAAAAGAAGAAATCAGAATATTGAAAATAAAAATAAAATCAAAGTTAATCAACGGAAAAATAAAATTCCAATTTTAGATTTTAGTAAATATGACTTCACTTAAAAATTAGTTAAAGAAATATTGAACAATTATTTAAATATAGAAATAAATTATCAATTGAATTTTTGATATCATATTTATCAATGTTAATAGAATTAATTTGATAAATATGTATTTATAAATATGATATAATTTATATACTTTCTGAAACTTATATTCTTAACTTCTTTAATATGCATATTACGAAATTGTATATATAATAATATTGTAATTTAACCTGTAATATTGAATATTGTTGTACAGTAACCTATATGAATTATTATTCAGCACCTACAAAACAGTTTGTTTTACAACTTAGTAGGACTGAGTTGTAATTAGATTATTTAAGAAGAAAAAAATAATAATAATGAATATGTAAATTTGTTGTAATAATGAAATGAACACAACACATTAAAACTATTACAATATATTTACAACAACTTTTGTAACTAAACTTGATGTAAACTTTTCTGAAAATGCTTTAAAACTATTGATTGTCATATTTTTTTTTGTAACTATCAATATAATTTTCTTTTTTTTTTTGGATATCTTTATTCAAAAGGAAGTAAATAACTTCGGAAAAAATATTACTTTCTGATTGTTAATAAACGTTTTACAAATTAAAGTGAGATTTTTTTTTTAATTCAGTATAGTTTATTATTACTTCTGTGAGAAGTTTCGGCTTCAATTTTTTTTGTTTGAAATTATTTTATTCATTAATCTGGTATGGCTTGGCGTTAGATTTGATAGTTTAATTTTAATTTGTTAAATTTTGTTACTTTACTCTCTAAATTTTATTATTTTTATTTTATTTTGTGTTCTTAAGTGAATGTTTATTCAGTGGTTGAAACACACAACACAATCGAAAGCCGAGTTCTGCCAGGATGACGTTGTGGTCAGAAAGAAAATATCGCGTTACCTACTGCGCAGCGGTTGTGGACCCTACCTGGGCCTGAGCGTTGATGAGTGAGTCAGGACTTTTCTTTTTCCCATGATATAAAATAAAATATGGTTTTTAAGTACGAGTTCGGTTTATTATTTCAAATCATCGTAGGTTAAGCTGGCCTTCTCACAGATGATCGTCTCGGTAATGGTATCTCATGACATCTGCTTCTTCTTTATCCACAACAACAGAAGCCTGTCCATCTCATCATTTATATCCGAACGTAATTGCGATATAATCGTCACGCTTTGGAAGGATTTACGTTCTTGATAGCATCCTTCTGCTTTAGGATGGTACATACCGTGGATGTATTGCAATCATACATAAGTGCTAGATCACTCACACGGGCACTCACACGCTCATATTTATCGACAATTTCATGCTTTATTCCCATGGTCACCATGCGTTTCTTCTTCTCACTATCATCCTTATCAATCACCTTCTTAGGACTCATCACTATTATGAAGAATAATGCACCAAATAGACAGAAAATCAGGTAGATAACACAAACACAATACTGAAGACTCGCGGGAGATGCTTACGGAAGTCGACGAACGAGGGAAGTGAACGAGTGAGGCGGCGTGGGCTGCTTCGAGTGCTCGGCCACCTAGGGTCGGCGTCTGTAAGCGTGCTCGTATCTCAAAACAAAAATTTGCTCGAAGCCTTGCTTGTATCTCGGGACGCTCGTATCTCAAGGTATTACTGTACTTGTTTTGTTTATTATTGATATTAAGTTATAGGTCAATTTTCCTGTAGTGATTTGTATTAAACCGATTTAAATATGTTTAAATACTTTTTTTTATCAGTTTTCTAAAATAACCCCCTCCCCTCCATTGTTGATTACAATGGTTCCACCGTTAGTTGATTGGTTACGTTAGAGCCGGATAAGTCCGTATTAATGAATGCCTCTCGTTCTCCTTTAGTCAGATGAAGATGATAGCCACTGGAACTAGTGGTTGAAACAAATCACATTTATACATATGTTTATATTTAAATGTTAATCTGTGTGCTTTTATTCATTTTATAAAGTTTTAATATTTTACGCACCGTTGAAATAACATTACATATAGAAAGTTCAGGAAATTTGTTTTACTTACGCACAAGCATGTTCACATTAAAGTTCCTCTAAATAGACGGCTCTAGAGCGCGTTCTAAGGCTCCAAATGGGAAGAAACTTGGAAAACAGGTAATTCAAACGATTTATGGAAAGAAAAAAAATAGTATAAACATGGCCAATAGATGTCACTATAGCAATACAATTCACTTGAACAGCGTTCAACGTGTCCACTATTATTGTCAACAACGTTATTCATTCGCATAACGGCATTTTCTATCGCAGAACGCAATACGTCTGATGGAATTGCTAGAACACTGTTGACGTCTAATGCAGTCCTTCAGATATCAAACTTTAACATCTTTCCCACTACATCTCGTTCTTCAAAAAACCCCATAACCAGATGTCACATGGGTTGAGGTCGGATGATCGGGAGGCCAAGTTGCCTGGAAATAACGAATGATAACATGTTCATTAATTTGTCAAATGCTGCCTTAACAAATTTTGAATACAGCGTTGGCGTTGCTCAGGAAGTTTTGGTAAGCATCTAATGCTTTTGAAAAGCTTTCTTTCCTTTTAAAGAGCTGTCAGTCAACATTATGCAAATAACATGGTTGGTTGGTTGGTGTTTAATGGCGCAAAAGCAGCTGCGGCTAAGCTGCGCCAATGCAAATAACATAATACACAACCTTCAATCAGAGAGCGATATGTGGCCAGTGACGAAACACTTCACTCCGCCCTCGGCACTTGGAGCGGAACTTTAAACTAGTCGAATTAAAATTAATTATAAATTCATGAGAAATAATTGATAGTATTCCTTAGATACTACAAAAGCTACTCCAAATTCCTTTGATATCTTCGTTGCTTTAAAACAGTGGGGATTTTTTTATTCATAATATTCTATGGTGAGAGGCTATAGCCAGCTTTGATCTGTAAATTATACTGAGCTATGTCATATAATAGTGCTACAAAAGTTTTAAAATTACTTTTTTATTTTCAATGTGCCAAGTACGATATATGTTGCTTTAGGATCGTGTCATTTAAAAAATATCCATCCTTTTAGAGACTTTCTTGAGGAACAATTTCCTTGACCATTTATATGAAATTAGATTGTTAGACTAACATCAACCTGGAGGGCTCAGTCCTTAAATTTAAAACTCGAGAGGTCAGATCTCTAGACTCTGAATAGCTTGGAAATCTCGGGGTCGCTGCTCCCTATGTCATGTTAAGCCCGGAGAGCATTAGCCACGGAAAAACGGACTTCAGTGGCCAAATCCTCACAAGTCTGTTGCCACAAATCACAGTAGGCTTTAAAGGCGAGTGGTAGCGGAATCAGCGGCAGCCCAAAACCGTTGTCGTATGAGAATGTCGGGAACAATCATTTTCAGAGAGCTAATCACGAAACACTGTCTTTGCTAAAACAAGGAACAGGCATCCATTTTCTCGCTTGATTCATATTTTCTTTTTAAAATGTCTGACAAGGAGAGGACACGAGTTGTATCTCGCCAATTTTAATGCCCTTTTGGGAGATGAAAGTACTCATGAAGTACTTCAAAAATTGATTGTGAAATACGATTCATAACATAATCTTCTGAATTAATTTTTTTCTTTAAGAGTTGTATTTTCCAGATCAAGGATATGTTTTGAGAGGATATATTTTTATGTATCCATTCCTTTTAGCCCTCCCTTCTGTCTTTTGTATCGCAGTCCTTGGCATCTTCAAACATCTATCTTTGACATCATTACTTCCCAGGCTTCTGTGTTAAAATAAAGAAAAAAAAAAATTGCTGTCCCTCACTAAACATGCCGCCCGGAACGGCGATTCACCTTCGCTCTCCTAAATCAGGCCTGAACCAATGATTCTTTGCATTACCAACATATTTGATACATTATTACACTGATTTTAAAAATTGTTGATTATGGTATTTATCGTAAAAACAAACAAAACATAATTTTTTCTGGCACCAAGCACATCGTACAAAAGCAGATTCTTTACAATCACAGAGATTCTTTTGCAGTTCATCAGGAAAACAAGTTTCATTTACATTATAAAAAATCTCTCTTTCACTTATTAATTTGGAAGCAAACCAAGCATATTGTATCATTGCTTTGAATATTGGTGCAGACAACTGAAAATGTATAATTGAATGTATTTTAAGTGCATCCTCCCGTGAATTTATTTGTCTTCCTGTCTGCAGAAGAAACGAACTGTTTTGCAGCCTCTTAACAAAATTTTTAATTTGTCTAAAAAAATAAACATCACAGGGTTGACATAATCCTGTACACTTGGGAGGAATGACTTTTAGGGTGCAAGTAGCTTCATCCTCTTCATCGACAAAGATTTCATCATATAGTGAAGGATTCACCTGTCCACTCCAAGAGTCTAAAATTAACAAAAAATTGTTTAACTTAACATATGGCTTCACCACATTTTCCAAAAACTGTATATAGAGTTTAGTTGATAGCTTTCCAGATGAAGAGCATGTTACGAAAATATTTTTCATTTCTTTAGTTAAATTTTTTACTTGTTGCTCTACCCTAAGACCGAATGATCCCTTTGACTCCTGCAAACATAAAAAACAATAGGTAATAATGTTCCTGAGGCCGTAAATGCATACTGTGCTGTATAAGAATGGGAAGCTTTGTTGATATCTCCGATGATATCTTCAACTGATTTTTCTCCACTGTGAGTTAAAGTTCGCCTAATATTTGTCCTGTACTCACAACCAGTTTGATCTGTATTTATTACAAAATCGAAATCATATTTTGTAATCTCTGAAGCACAATGTTTGGAGAATTTTTCCGCTGCTTCTAAAACTTTTTCTGCTGTCCAATTTCCTGTTGTTTTTACGTATTTTGTCACGGCCCGTTGACTTGTCCAGGAAGAAGATGCTGAGAAAAGAAATTCAGCAGATTGATATTGTCTAGCTGCTGCAGTTGTCCATTGTTGAATATCTCGGGTGGTGATTGGCTTTTTCTCTCGTCTTCCTTCAGAAAATCTATCATAAGTCCATTTATCGATGGCCGCGTATTTTTCAAATATTGTTCCTCCGCATTTAATTTCTTTTTCCCATCGTGAAAGTTGACTTTTAGTTCTTAAAAGCATACTACCTTGCTTTTGTAAGGTCTTCAAATTCCATTTTGGATGCAATTTTACAAGTTTCACAACTTTGATTTTTACTTCAACAGGAACAAATTCAGATTTCGATTTTTTTAAAGGGGATTCATAGTACTCACTTCCGGAAGACATCGTTTTTGCAGGAGAACTCAATGCACTTTTGGTCGTCTCATCGTCACTGCTACCTACGTTAATGTATTCCCCCTCATTTTCGGTTGCTGCAAAAAGTTCTTCTGTCTCTATCAGCTGCCCGTCTTCCAGCACTTCCACGACTGCATTTGCCATAGCTTGTCCCAGTACTGTTACATCAGAAGATATGTGTTTGCTTACATTGTCACCTATAATATTTTGTTTTCGTAGCAGTTCTTTGCATATTTGGAAACCATCAGTAATATTTTGTTTCGAAAATCCTGATATTGACTGAACTTTTTCCTCTAGTTCTTCTTCCTTGTCTATATCACAAACAGATGAAGGACCAGCAGTGACCATCATGTACAAACAATTATTAAATTCACTTTGTAAACTTAAATCTAAAAATTTACGAGTGACTTTCACAGAGAGTAAAAATATCCAACCGTTGTCTTTGTAAGCAAATAATGTCTGTTTCTATTTTTTTTTCGCTTAAAAACAGAACCTTGGGAAATAATGATGTCATAAGGGTAAACTAGAGGCTCGAGGCAAATTAGCCGGTTAAAACATCTGAAGATGACCAAGGACTAGGCAGAAGGGAGGGCTAAACGGAACGAATGCTGGAAGGTATTATGATAGACGTGCAATAAAGTGTAACGAAAGAAAACAGCCTGGACGGAAAGAAAAGGAAGGTGGGTGGTTTATTCGAAAAGCCACCTGTTGAATAAGACAGACAAGGGAGAAGTAAAAATGATATAAAAATGAGAGGGGATTAGAGTTTTTTTTTTAAACGGCTGTATATATTTACAATTAAGTTGAAGTTTCAACTTGGTAAAATGTATACAAAAAGAAAGAGTTTAAAGCTCAAAGTCCTTGAGTTCGCTGGGCTGTCCTTTCGGTTCTTCCAACGATGTAGTTTATCCCACTGTTGAAATGGTGCTGGCCTTTCCTAATAATGAATTGGATTAATAAAATTATTCACTGTTTCAACAAGCACTTATAATTAGTTCTCAATTTACGCTAATAGTTCAATAATCACTTAAGTTTTCGTATCTTCGAAACATCTTAAAACAAATATTATTTTCATCGAATCCTTTCGATGCACATACTCAAAACTTAATTCGTTGCAATGCTTACTCAAGCAATTCGTAATTTTCAACTATTTAAATTAATCACTATTAACATGAATAGATACTGAAAGGTATTATGTTAGAGATGCAATAATGTTGTACCGAAAGAAAACAGCCGGAACGGAAAGACAAAGAGGGTGGGTGGTTTATGGGTGGTTTATTCGAAAAGGCGCCTGTTGAATAAGACAGACAAGGGAGAAGTAATAATGATATAAAAATTATTTGTATGAATTGTAAATTTAAAATAGGTAAGCTTACAATTTTTCTATCTTTCTTCAATTACTTCCAATTTTAATAATAATAAAAAAGTAAAAAAAGAGGACAGTCTTATTGTTACTGGAAAAGAAGAATACAAGAAAAAAAAAATATATATATTGATATGCAGATTTAATTTTTCTAAACTGAAAGTAGCTTAAATTATAAAAGTTAATAGATTTATAAATTTTTAATTTTATTTTTATTTCTGCCTACTAGAAAAAACACGAAAAAGAAATAAAAAAGCAGAAGCAAAAAGAAAATTAAAAAAAAAAGGAAGATAATTTAAAAAAAAAAGAAAAGAAAATTTAGAAAAAAGAAAAGAAACT
>JAFIDM010080550.1:0-13169 GCA_023159025.1 Thereuonema tuberculata | reverse complement strand
GACTTGGATTCAAAAAAAGAAGAAAAAAAGGTTTAAAAAAAAAAAAATTTCGTCAGGTAGCTGACGCGAACTTACAACCTCTAGTTCTAGAGCGCAGCCTCTTTATTGATTGAGCCACCGCTGAACTTCCTGTTTCGATTGGCAGACACGAAGCTTTTATGCGTAAACACCGGAAACACTCCAAAAATCATCAAATATCTCCAAAACGCTTGAGTGTTGGACCCTAAAACCGGGTATATTTTTGAAGTACTTCATGAGTACTTTCATCTCCCAAAAGGGCATCAAAATTGGCGAGATACAACCCGTGTCCTCTCCTTGTGAGTGAAGATTAACAAGCGTTTAATTATCGGAGTGTAGATATTTAGTAAACAAGTGTTAGAAAAGATAAGATGGACTTTATTTTTATTTAAAATACAATAATAATGAATTTTTATTCTGTTAAAAAAGAAAGAAATAATTATGTATCTAGTCTTAATACAAGACAAAATTGTTTAAGAATTTTTGATAGAATTAAGCTTAAAAATAATTTTGGTAAGAGATTACATAGTAATGTTACGTATCATCTTTTTAATCAATTGAATTGGGATAGATATACTTCTGAGAAAATTAAAATTATAAAAGCTAATTTAATATCAGATTTTATTAATGGTAAATTTCAATTAAATTTTTAAACTCAACTAGTAAGATCTATAATATTTGTAATTTATCTGTATAAATATTTTGAATTTACTATTGTATTGAAAAATAATTCTGTTGTATTATACATAATCAGCACCTACAACACAGGTATTGTAATACCTAGTGGGACTGATTTAATGTATTATATGTTATAAATGGAAATAAATTTATTAATATTTGCTATTATTATTATTATTATTAAAGGAAGAAAACAAAGAAACTGACAGCGAATTGATAAAAGTCGATAGCTCGTTTCTCGCTGAAATGATCGCAAAAAATCCCTATTTACGATTTCTAAAATACCGTATTTATAATCGTAAGAAATTATAAAATGAAAGTAAGAAAAATGTTTGTTAATTTGAACAAAACATCAGTATGATAATTTAAAGAAAAATATTGGTAATTTAAAGAAAGAATGAATGTTAATTTGAACAAAGTATATTGATATGAATATTAAAAAATAGATTGTCATATTTAAGTTTTGCAGTCATGGCGAATAACAGATGTAGAGGAAGAAGAAGAAAGCTTCGTTTCCTCGTAATTAAACCTGAAGAAGTTTCTCGTTCATAGAATTGAAATATCGTGTAGTAGAATAAAGAAGTCTTCGATTCACAGGAGTTATGTTTTATTTAATAAATATTTAAGGATGTATTAAGAAGGTTTATTTTTATTCAAAAATAAATTATATCTTAGGAGCAATATAGTTTAGCTTGGTTAAACAATTAGAGATACGGATAATCGCTATAGCCTATGGATGATCACGATAAGTGAAAATGTGATGATCTATTTGTTTAAGCGCTTGGAGACTGAATGAAGCTGACTCAATTCTCAAGAGTGGTCGAGATTTTTCCCATGGCTATTACTTCCCCAGATGGACCCCTGGTTCACCCAGCACTCTGTCAAATGGGTACAACTTACTGGTTTCTATCTTAAATTAAACCCTTTTTTTAGTCAATGTTTGAGTTGGGATGAATCAGTACTGTCATCAGATCTATTTCGCAATCATATTTTGACCTCAATTCTCGTATACTGTATTGTTGGTCTGATAACAGTTGGGTAATTATTATTATTGACTATTATTAACTATTCAACATGATTTCATATCCTGCTTGAAAAGCTGCCAAACAGGAAATAAAAAAAAAATAAGGTATAATTATCTACCATATTTCGAAAATCCAAATGCTTTATTCAGAATATTCAAATAAATGTAAAATAAGTTTAATAAAATTTATAAATTTAATTTTATTGAACTCAAATTTTTAGTCTTTACTTTTGTGTACCACTTCATATTAAAGATAAAAATCGGATTTTTTTATTATATTTTATAAATAATTTATTTGCTACTGTTTAGTGTCTATTTTGTAATCGAAAAAGAAATTCTTATCACTTAAACTCTCTGGACTTTTTCAGAACATGTACTTATTCACCTATTTTCTACATTTTCTCATTCGCATACCTTCTCTGTATCGTTCCAATTTTAAATTATATCCTGCTAAGCAACACATTATTAGCACCAACTCTCTTGTTTATATATGATGTAAGTGAATTCAACGACGAGAGAGTGGTATCTCTTCGAGATAATTTAAACGCCATCACTACATTTTACATACAAGTTCATACTTAAGAATATAATTAAATGTATTATTGCTTGGGAAATGCAAAGGCCCTACTTCATTCATCGAAAACTGTGCGGAATTTTATTCAAAAACGTCAAACGAAGAATCAATTCTTAAGATAGTATACCAGTGAAAAATGCAGCTTATCTGAAATTTTAAGTTATTAATTCCTGCATAATAACCCAACTTATCAATCAACTTATATAATTGGCTAAGTTCGTCTGTCTATCTGTCTGTAACTCGATATAATTAACGTACTAAGATAGATCCAAGGGTTCTGAATGGTACCATTGAATCAAGGGTACTCAAATTGGATGAAATATTAGTTCATTTTGTCATTCCATGTTGTGTCCATGAAATTTTATCCTTGGAAACTGATCTAGACAACTGAAATTCTAACACAAGTTTGCGTTTTCTAACACAAAGTATGTCTTTGTGTCTCTTGATTTCATTAAATTTAGAATGGAATATTATCGCTATGCGGATGATATACTTATATTATGGTTCGGAACAAAAAGGCAATTTAGTAATTTTTTCAGTGACATTAACAAGAGACACAAAGACATACATTTCAAAATGGAAGAAGAAATCAATGACTCATTAAATTTTCTTGATCTGAAACTAATAAAAAAGGATAACAAAATAACAATGAAACATTACATTAAAGATTATAAAAGTGACCATATTTTAAAATTTGATTCTGGACACAATATGAAAATAAAAAGGAATATAATTGAGAATTATTTAATTAGAATTGATAATAATACCAGTAATGAAGAAGATTTTAATATAGGAGTAAGTGATATGAAATCAAAATTAAAAAAGAATGGTTATACTGACAGATTTATAGATAGCTCAATAAGAAATTATAATAAATTTAAGATAAAAGAATTGGATAAACATAATGAAAATAGATTTTTCATTCCGTATCTGAATAAGAACAGCTGGAAATTAAAAGAAATTGGTAAAAGATATGGAGTAAACTTAAATTTTGAATTTAGAAATAAGTTAAAAAATATTTTGTGTAAAAAGATAAATAGCAATGACAAGAAGTTTGAAATGGGTGTTGTTTATAAATTAGACTAGCCGGGTACCGTCGCTTCGCTCCGGAACCCTTGCGTATATAGCATTAAAAAAAAAAAAAACTTTATTTATTTAGCAAATTAATATTGAGATCAGAGAATATACGACTTTCCAGCCCGTTGTGCCCTTCTCCACTTAACTCAGGTGTATTGCGGGTTGGCGTCACACACCTGGGGTTGCCGCCATACACTTCATCGTCAGTTTGCCAGATTATTCCCTATCCCGAATTTCGAAAAATCCGGCCTTATTCCTTGTCTACATCATAAAGGAAACCTCTGTGCAAAATTTCAGCTTTCTAGATCCAAGGGTTTGGGGTGAGCGTTGATGAGTCAGTGAGTGAGTGAGTCAGGACTTTTCTTTTTATATATATAGATTTTCATGAATTTTGTTTTGTTAACATCATTGATTAGTTCTTTATAGATTATATTTGGATGTGTTATTTTCTTATTTTCAACTGTTATCCGATTCGTTCTTTACATATTATTCCTGGTATTTTGATATCATGTTTATTTATGAAAATATGATCTATATTTGTTCTCGTATTTCCATGAATTGTACAGTTTCTTGTTGTTCCGTAAAGACGATTTTTGATACCATTATTGCACATAAGTTTTACGTATTTCTGTACTACATTGTTTTTATTCATTTTGAAAATATCTATATTTACGTCGCCAATCAGTATAGTTGGACAGTTGTTTAATATATTTTCATTTTTTATGAATAGATTCTCTATTTCAGTAACATTTTAGTAATTTGTAATTTAGCATTTTGCTTACAGAATGACAGACAGAATAACGTTTTATAATATACGTTTTTATAATATATAATAATAATAGCCGGGTACCGTCGCTTCGCTCCGGAACCCTTGCATATATAGCATTAAAAAAAAAAAACTTTATTTATTTAGCAAATTAATGTTGCGATCGTCGGAGAATATATAACTTCCCAGCCCGTTGTGGCTTCTCCGAATAACTCGGATGTGTTGCGGGTCGGCGTCACACACCGAAAATTCACATTTTTGCATGTATCTTGCAAACGCTGAAGCGTTTGTGAATAAGTGATATATCGTTCGATAGAACTTTCAAATACCAACATTTTCTCAATATAATGTTCTCTTCCATCTTTTATACTTTTCGTTTAAATTGAGAAAAAGTCAAAATTTGACCCTTTAAAAGGCGCCATCTTGGAAACCAAAAACTTTTTTCGAAAGATTTTTGTAGCATTTTGTTTGTCTTAAAAAGATCTACAGTTTATCCATTTACATGACCGCTCTATCTCTTATAGTTTGGTCACAAAATTGGAAAAACGAAAAGTCTTATGACAGACAAAATAACGCTTTTATAATATATAATTGCCTGAATTGCGATTCGTTCTATCTTGGGGAGACGAAAAGAACAGTTCAAGAACGCATGGGGGAACACGAATATTATATTAAACAAAAATTAGTAAAGGAATCAGAAATCGCTGAACACTGTAAAGACAAACAACATTGTATCAATTGTGAAGTAAACATTTTATATAATGAAACAAATACAAAAATTAGAAGAACAATAGAAAAACTTTGTATCCGAAATTCAAAAGAAAAAAATCTCAATAGATGTGATGGAGTTAAAGTTAGTGAAAATTTGGTAAAATTGGCTAGAGAAATGATTAACAAAAAATTTGTAACCTCTAACAAAAAGGTAATAATCGAAAAATTAAAGTGTTAATAGGCTTTCTATTGTCCATCTAATTTTTGTATTCGTTTTTGATAAGAATTTGTGATTATTAATAATGTGTGATTATTATATTGTAGATTATGATCTTTTATTATTATTGTATTAACGTTTTTTAATTGTTAATATCAATATTGTAAGGTCATTGTTGTAAAAGAATCTCGTCTATTTATTATTATAATGTAAAAGGCTTGAAAAAGAGGAGACGGTGAATTTTATCTCCTTGAAAATTCGTTTTTTTTCAGTTAATAAATGTAGTTTATGACATTTATTTTCTGATGGATGATGTTTAATAATATTTATTATAAAAGAGAAGATTTAAGGAAGAAGTATGGTTTGTTTGTATATAGAAAAATAAAAATAAATTTTTTAAGTTTTAATGATAGAAAAAAAAAAAAAAACTGTTTCCTATTTCCTTGATCATCTCGAGGCTAAAAGTATATATTGGATTCAGTCGAACCAACATTCAGGATTACGCATTATGTTCAATTGAAACTTACGACCGATGTCCAATGTTAATTAATATTTAAATAATTAAAATATATGGTTAAATTACTTTTTTAAATTAACTATAAATATAAAAAGTTATATCTCATGAACAATTCATTGTCATCAGTATCAGCTAGATAAAACTTAAGTTTTTAAATTTTAGAGATAGAAAAATAAAAAAAAGTTTTTCTATTTCCTTAATCATCTGAATATTAAAAGTACATATTGGATTCTGTCGAAATCACATTCAAGATTATGCCGTCGAAAACAATCGAAAGCCATCGAAAACAATCATATAGCTTTAATTATTTTTAATGATACTGGATAAACAGTAATCAAATCATTCCACGTGATCAGGGCCATCGCATGGGCAGACGACCGGGGCGATCGCCCTGGGCGCCGCGGCTAGAGGGGGGCGCCGCGGCAACGGCAAAATGCGATTCTGTTTTTTTTTTTTTGGTTGTTGAATTGTAGATTGAGGGGGCGTCTGATGAAATCTTGCCTAGGGCGCCGCGGCTTGGGGGCGCCGCGGCAACGGCAACAGGAGATGCCGTTTTTTTTTTTTTTGGTTGTTTGAATTGCTTTTTTTATTTGATTGTTGAACTGGAGATTCTTTTTTTTATGGCTGTTTAACCTGGAGATTCCTTTTTTTTTTTTTTATGGTTGTTGAACCTGGAGATTCCGTTTTTTTTTTTGGTTGTTGAATTGGAGATTGAGGGGGCGCCTGATGAAATCTTGCCTAGGGCGCCGCGGCTAGGGGGGCGCCGCGGCAACGGCAACAGGAGATTCCGTTTTTTTTTTTTTTTTGGTTGTTGAATTGGAGATTCAGGGGGCGCCTGACGAAATCTTGCCCCGGGCGCCAACAAACCACGCGACGGCCCTGCACGTGATAATGAATGAATTAGTTAAAAGGGTGTTAAAATTCATTTATAATACAATGTAGTAGTAATATGAACAGTTTAAAAATCCATTGATTAAATTCCTATGCAAATTTTTATTGTCACCTAAGAAAATTAGAAATAATTTCAAATTTAAAGGTTAGATTATTTCCTAGTCTTTAAAATGCTTTGCCAGCAGTTCAAAATTATTGGAGGAGGGGAAATACACAAACCTAAAGAATGAGATACAATACGATTCACTTTCTTAGGAAGATAGGCTAGAAATCATAGCAACTAAAACATTTTTAGTTTGTCCACTGTCAATTCCCTGATTCTAATCCTAATATAAGCCTCGAAGTAGGATCTATTTTCGTTTAGAGAAAGACAGCGATCTTTTAATAATTCTGACTCCGTGGAAAATAGCTATTTCTAGAAGTTGAAATCAGAATTTTCGATAACTTCATTGTGAAGCTTCAATTGCCTTGTGATGCAATTTTGTCTAAACAAGGAGACTGATTCTTTAGTTCGAATTTTTATTCATCTTTTCATTATTTTTTTCACCGTTATTAAAGAAATCCCACTGCAACATTTGAATTTCTTTATTTTTCTAAGATGTTCAAAATTATTTTGTGAATATCTCATCTACACATGTTTTAGTTGTCAAGTTGTGATGATTTTTTTTTAGTGTTTTAAATTTACCGAAAGAATTCTAAAAAAAAAGGACAATAGTTACCGTCACTTCTCCTTTGATCTTTGAATTGTTTCTTTTTACTTTCTTTTCATATTTCAAAAGCCTCTAAACAAACTCTTTATTTCCATCGCAGTCAATTTATTTATCTGATCAACTGTTTGGTTGTTTTCTCTTTTTTTTTTTTTTTTTTTTGGAAATTCCTCCTTTTCTTGGAAATATTCTGAACAACCAATTTTTTTTGTATTTTCGAAATATGGTAGATAATAATACTTTATTTTTTTTATATTGATTTCCTTATTGACAGCTTTCCAAGCAGAATATGAAATCATGTTGAATTGTTATGTAATCAATAAAAAGCATAACGCAGTCTACGAGAATTGAGGTCAAAATATGATTACGACATAGATCTGATGTCAGTACTGATTCATCCCAACTGACTATAAAAGGGTTAAATTTAAGATAGAAACCAGTATTCCTAACGATCAGTTATTTTGACAGTTCTGCAGCTACAAAGACGAAATTCTGAAGATGAACGCCCAACAAGTGATGAGTCTGATCTTCTTTTTGGTCACCATAGCTCTGCTTCAAACAGTCACTGGTAAGTTTTCAATTTATAATTTAAAAATGTTTCAAGTTAATCCGACTTCAAATAATCCAGATTTTATTTCTAATTGAATTGTAAGATGTAGATGTAGTGGAATTTGTCCAACAATTACATAACATATTTTTATAAACGCACTAAAGATACACTGAGGGGGAATTACAATTAAATAGATCCTATTCATTTTGGTGCTGTTCTGTTAATTCTAAGGCCCAATTAAGTGATGATAAAACGATGGTGTAAAGTTATTTAATTTAGCTAGCACTAGCATCAATATTAGTTTAATACTAATTTAAAACTCTCTATAATAAGTTATTTGGTTACATTTATATTTAAAAATAAATTGCCAAAACTACAATATTAGTATTCTCTTTTTAGAATGCATGAAAATGGAAATAAAAACTATGTTAGGAAAAGTGACAACAATAGAAAATATATTTCTATTCCCTCCACACAAAGCGAATACATTTGTAGATCTTACATCATCACCAGTAATAAATCATAACGATAAGTCAAAACCATAATATACTTACATTAGAAAATATGAAAACGGAAATTCAAAAATATGATATGAAAAGATTAGTAACAATTTCCGTAAAACTTACTACAGTTAAATACAACTTCATAACAATGGGTTTTATTATATTGAGATGTGATGTTGTCTCTAATTACCAACACAAAGCTTACTGAAAATGTTCTTTTTCTTAGCATTTTATTCGCTATTTTATAAAATATGTAATAATTCTCTGAATATCAGTGATTTCAGAGATGTTCATTCTTGAGGTGTTATTGTTATTGTTATTTTATTCCTGAAGATTTCAGTATCTTTCTATTAGAATCCAATCATTTTCTTTAACTTATCATTCACATAGACTCAAAAAACAATAACAAAATTAAGAAAAAGAGTTATTAAGAGAACACTTCATTGATAGTTTGTTTGAAATAGGAAATTACGATTCAATCATTCACTAAATATTTATTACTTAGAGAAATTCATTCATTCTTTGTTTGATGATAACATAAATTACACATATTGATTGGTAACATAAATAACAAATAAAAGGAGATAACAAAGTGTTTTCTAAGGTTATTAAATATTAGTAGATATTTCTATCTTTTCAATAATATCTTACCAATATTACACATCACTCAGTTTGATTGATATCTTACGTACTTACAAACGTTTTCCAATAAAAGTTTTCTTTTCATTTAACAATTTGTTTAATATGCTAATTTCAGTTTTTGTGAACTTTTAATATGTTTAACACTTACTTAAATGCCGACCATAAAAGATCATATACAATTAAAATAGTAAAATAGTACAACGTACGTTTCGAACCCCCCCATCTGTAATGGTTCTTTATCAAGTATCCCCCCTATTTAAAAAAACGATCCTCCCTAAACGGATTCGTAGTTGCAAAAAACACTTTTTTTTTCTTTTTTGCAACTACAAATCCGTTCAAGGAGGGTCGTTTTTTAAGATGGGGGGGGGGGGCTACTTGATAAAGAACCAATTACAGATAGGGGTTCGAAACGTACGTTGTACTATTTCACTAGTTTAATTGTATATGTGCTTTTATGGTCGGCATCTAAGTTAATTCTTAAACTGCAAGTTAAATATTTTTATGTTTAAGGCTACTCAAAAAATTTGGCTTCAATGGGGAGTTAGAGCTACCATTTTTAATCTTACACAGATGTTTTTTAAACATTGAAGACTAATGTTACAAATTAAAAATAAATCTAGAAATATGAAATAAATAAGATTTGAGAATTTTCCAAAGAATGTAAATGCATTGATAAAACTAAAATAATAAAAAAAAAATCTCCAAAATTTTTGGAGATCCGCCGAGTTCTTCAGTATTGATTAATTTTAATCTTTTTTTTCCTTCAGGTGCCCCTCTGGAGGTAAGCATTAAAACAATTTATTTTTCACTGATTTTTCAAAAAATTCCGAAAATTTTCCGAATATAAATAATAATAAAACCTAAATAATAATAAAAGAATGAATTAAACCTTATTTACTGTTACATCTTCCCTTTCGCATTATTTCACTTTTCCTAATTTTTTTTGTTACACAATGTCACCTCATCCCAAAACGTTCACTAAATCACAATTCCCCTCCAAAAAAAATGAACTAAAGAAACTTTTTATTTCTGTTCTTCTTGTAAACCGACAGAGAGCAAATTGAAATACTCCATATTCTAATCCTCGGGATTTAAGTATTTTTTACTCAATGTTCTGGTAACTGGTAATCTGTAAACTAATCTCCGGGTAATATTGATATGTAAACGTTTTAGAATCATTGGTTTTCTGATCAATATTCAATGAAAGTAGAAAAAGATAATAATACTGTATTTACATCTCATAATACGAGTCTTTTCATCCTCAGATCAATATACAGGGTGATTCACGAAGATATGCAGAAACTTCGGGAGCTCATTCTACAGATAAAAATAAAGAAACAAAGTTATATAAACATAGGTCCGGAAATGCTTCGGTAGCGAGTTACGGCTAGCGAAAGAGTTCGCCCACAATAAATCAAAACAATGCAATTCACATTATTGTTGAACAGCTGTTATTGTTAAATTAAATACAACAAGAAATAATTTTTCAGCACAATTCTAATCAAATTGCCTTTCTGGATCGATTATCGGGAAGGAATCGGGAACGGCCGTTTCGTCCTACTTGGGACTCATCAGCCCGATCTCCGCCTTCCCCGATAGAAGACCCAGAAAGGCAAGATACTTAAGTGGAGGTCACCGTCACATCTGGCAGTGACCCCCGCAAAACAAAAAACATCAACAATAAATGTGCTGATTATCACAACCAGAAAACCTCTTCCTAATACTGATAGGACATTATTCTGTGGTGTTCAATAAAATTACATTCTGTCATATTGCATTTCACTGAAATAAGTTTGTACTTTCCGCCATACATGTTCAGTTTTAATTTTAAAATTATAATTATAAAACGTACAGTTTTAATAAACATTTACTCTGTTCATTGGGAAATTAACAACGTTATTGTCGGCCAAATGTAAAACATGTGTTATTTTGTTCTGACGAAACGTTCATTTAATCGACCATCTATTCACTTTCTGTATACTGTATTTGCACCATTTTCTTCAGAATTAATGTTCTACAAAGTTTGTTGTAAACTTTTGTGTGTCTAACCTAATTTCCCAACGTTATTGTACGTGAAACGGAAAAACGTTGTTTCTCGATCCCTCTTTTGTAGGTTCCACGTGGGATACGCTTACAAACAAAGGGAGATATAGTTCTGCGATATGTTTCATTCAATTTTTCAGGTCAACAACCATAAGCAACCCTTAATTTACCTTCCCAGACTTCCAGCAAGTCTTCATTTCACCCAGGGTACTAAATTATGGGCGAAATCTTTCGCTAGCAGTAACTCGCTACCGAAGCATTTCCGGACCTATGTTTATATAACTTTGTTTCTTTACTTTTACATGTAGAATGAGCTCCCGAAGTTTCTGCATATCTTCGTGAATCTCCTTGCAATCAGGAGCACACAGATTAAGGCTATTAATAAAGTCAGTTTGCATGATCAGTTATGCAAGGTTATTGCAATGAGACTTCTCTGCAGCAGGCTTCATTGGTTTTCATTGAAATGGTTTTGCACGATCTTTTAATAGGAAAAGTAACCTTCATCTGGCTAACTGCGATCTTGAGATAACAGTATAAAGCACCATGACGGGACTCGCGCCGCTTGTAGTCAGTTTGCTCTGCTCGCTCTACTGCTAGCCGAGAAAACACAGCAGTATGTCGCGCGGGTGAAAATTTTGATAATTTTGGAAGTCTATACAAAGCGTCATCAGACGCCAAAACTCATTATGAACCACCTTTCTTAATAATCTTTCATAACCATCTGTCTTTGTTTCTCTAATATGCCTTCCGTGTCTTCGGCGTATTACAGTAAGCCTGGATAAAATTAGGGTGACTGAGTGTACTTTCTGAATAGCCTAAAGCTGTGTGGGCTGATTGCATAACGCCTAAAGCCCGTTTTACATTTACCATTTCACTCGCCATAAATGCAAGCCATAACGCAGGCAATGTCAGGGTAGATTGCGAGTGATTAGTGTACGCTTTACACTTACCATAACGCCTTCCATCACACCGAACATTTACACTTCTCAATTGTCATCATGCCTACGTTTTATTTACGAAAAAAATAGCATTGATTTATATAAAAACCATTTAGTCAATGCATCGGATAGGTGAAAGAATGTCTTTAATTAATTAAAGTAAGAAATATTCATGTTTTTTTCATCGTTTTGTGTTTCTTTGTTTTCAGTTTCGATAAATCAGTTTCGATAAATAATTCAGTCTCGTTAAATCTCGATCAACGACGATATCTTTTCGAGATGCTCGGTCGCTGTCGATTCAAATTTTCAAGCCGAAAATGAAATGATTTTGATTAATAATGTAACATTTTATGAAAGCATCCACGAAAAATAAGGAAAAGATGCCCTCCGATCGTGAAAATCATTTTGTAATCGGTAATTTCGAATAGATACAAATCAATTGGACTTCCAAGTTCTACAATTCGTCACCGGGAGCGCTAGTGTCGATGTCCAGCCATCTGATGTCGCACCAAGATAGCCCAACCTCTATCGCTCACCATCTCCTCTCGCCATCTGATGGCGAGGTGATGGCGAGTGAAATGGCGCGGTTATGGCGAGTGAAATGGTAAATGTAATGCGGCCTTAAGAAATGTCAGGCTCAATAGAAAATATAAAATTATTTTTCAACTTTCCAGTCTCATTGCAAAATAACGGCAACCTTTACACTGAGCAGGATTTCCCAAGTCACCTACGACTGGTATTTTTTTTGTTCATTCTCAAGCTTTATCATTCAAATTTTAAACTTTTTCTCTCAAAATTTACGAAAATAGGGTGTGGAATTAAACGAGTAAATATCTATTACTTTCTGAATAAAATTATAATGTTATTCTCCATTGGAAATTATAAACATTTGACTCAAAGAAAATTAAAAGTCGTTTTTGAAACAATTTAACGTGCCGTTAACAATATAACAAGTAATCAACTAATTCGGCACAAATATAAAAAAGTTAATTAATCCCAATAAAATACAAAATGACGTTTCGAAACTCGACAATTATTGTTTCTTTATCAAATTATTAAAAAAGAAATCCCCCCTTACTTTAAAAGATAAATGCGTCCTCCCTTTATGAGAGTCGTCAGTAAAATGAGACAGATTGTCGCTAGGAACCTTGGGAGCTGAAGGAGAAGGAAGACCTCCTGGCGGGATGTTTAAAAGTAAGAACCGGAAGTAGATGTCTGCTGAAACTAACATCGCTTCAAGAAAGGGAAATGGCAATGGGGCGGAGAGAGTTACAAGCCATATTCCAAAACATTGGTAGTGGACAAATCCTGGT
>JAFIDM010080549.1:4326-28641 GCA_023159025.1 Thereuonema tuberculata | reverse complement strand
TCCTTAAAGCACAGCCTCAATTTGTTCTGATATTTTGTGGGTGACTTAGTTCCATCACCCAAGTCATGAAGAAATACTATTGCCACTTCCATTGGTCCCTGAAATATATTAATAATGTTCTTAAGTTTTCAATCATTTTCTCTTGTTTCTTTTTGTTGATTTCCTTATAAATGTATTACAGTGATGTCAATGTAGGAACCGAGAAATGTAGAAGTGTACCTGATTAACAGTCGTCCCAATACAACCTTGCAACACCATTTGAAGGATTTTGGGATCAGGAGGTTCTTGTTGAGTTGCAAGAGCAAGTTCTAGTGTTTTCTTTTGAATGTCTTCAATGGCCACTTCTATAGGAGTTAGGACAATCTACAGAAAGTCAACCACAAACATAAGATTATTATAATAATTATTAAAAAATTTTCATGTAATATTTTAAAATGCCTTGATTAAAATTCTTAACACGTTCACTGCTGACTACATGGGTCCGTGTAGATGGCGCTAGTAGTAGACATGCTGATTATACGGCGTTGTGTTGTGTGGCTAGGCAAACTCTATTGATCAATTCGCTGCTGCCACTTGTAAGAAGAACTTGTATTGTGTACACATCAAAATCTAGTATTGAGCAGACACTTAAAGAATCAATTTAACAACTATGTAGGTGCTGCCTACATGGAGCCATAAGAATTCATTTGAACGGGTGGGGGGGGGGGGGTGAAATATGATATATAATGACTTCTTATTTACCATATATAATAAAAACGTAAAATAATCTAGTGGCACATGGGATGGATCTTACAATGCTGGCAGTGAACGTGTTAAAGAAAATTATTATTTAGAAAAATAAAATACCTGTTTCTTATCAATTACTTGAATCCTTGTTTTAACATAGGGAAATGTGTTAGCAGTTGTTAAAATGGTCTTCCGTTTATATTGTTCATGTAATTCACCATGAGCTCTCCCATCCACCGTGAAGGGGGTGGCATAAATGAACCTTTCTGTTAAAATAAGAACAGTAAATAAATGTATGACCAATCTGTCCTTACATTAAAGATTGTAAATGTATTACAAAGTTTTATAACATTCAAGTGAATACAAAATTAATAATAATTATTAGAAAAATCATTACTTACTTATATTGTAATTCTTATCGTAATAAGTAATTCTGTCCCGAAATTCATACAAATCAAAGTAAGGTTCCACATAGGTAATCTGCAAAAAGGCCTATAAAATAAAATTACATTTTACTATAAAATCTGTCTTGAAAATTGGAATCAAGTGATTTAATTTTTTAAAAAAATGATGCAACTCTAAATTTCTAAATAAATCTATTTTTTAATGTGTGTATTCATTTTATCTTTTATACTGCGTATGTATATATGTAAATATAATGGATACAGATACTATACCTGCATTTATTCATTTATTTAATAAAAAAATATTATTTACTTTTTCAGAATTCAGTTTTGCTACATCCACAGGATTAGAATCCTTTATAACTTCCACAAATTCTGCTCCAAATCTTTCTGAATAGAAATTCTGGAAAATAAATTAAATATTTATCAGAAATAAGTGATGACAAAAATAATGGTTTAATGGAATAATATATTTTTTTTTTTTATTAAAAAAAAAAAAGAATTTTATACTTAAGGAAATGTTCTTTTCTCTCTATTTCGATTTCACTTATATGATATTTAGGAAAAAAAAAGGTAACTGTTAAGGTTCATGCCGTCAATCGAACATATCAGCTTTATGGAGATTTATTTTAAAATATATAAATAAAACAACTTATGAATTAAATTTTCTAGATTTTTCTAAACAAATTAAAACCTGCCTCCAGTCTGTGAGATATTTCAGGAAGTTTAGTTAAAACAGGCTCCTTATAAATGAATTCTTCACCGTCTAAATCTCCAAATTTGGTTCCGTAGAATCCAACCCTGAAGTAAGTGCCAAACACTCGCTTTCCAGCCTGTAAGAAGATTAAAACAACTTTTCTTAGCTTTATTTAAAGACATATTTTTAAGAACTCTTAGTACAGTATGGAATAAAAACCTTGATTAATAAAGCAAAAATGAGAAAGTATTTTAAAGGAAATACATTGTTTATTTATTTATTTCAACAAAATATTTATTTTAAAAAAAATTTAAAAAAAAAGTAAAGTTAACCTTAAAATAAATAAAAAAAGTAATGAACAACATAGCTACAAGGAATCATTTTCCCAGTGATGAACAGATGAGTAATAATACTAATGCTCAGAAAAATAAATGAGAAAAACTGTTCTGACAGATCAAGTGAATACATAAAATTTTTCAGGTAGAGTTGAAATCTGTGTTCAAGAAAATGTTTTTTGAAAACTTCAGAGTAGAATAGGCCTATCTTTCATGCTATTTCTGATATTTGTGATCTTTGTGAATCTTAACTAACACAATTAATTTGAATTTCAAAAATTTCCATAATTCAGAAGATCAATTTTAAGTAAAAAAAAAAAAATCTGTGAACCAAAAATAGAATTAAAATGTATCAGAGTTAAAATTATTTTTACTTAAAAATAAATTTTTTCAGAGTAATGGAAAAAAAAAAAATCCTTACCTGATGATCAATTTTTGAAAAGGCTTAAAACAAACCTTACCTGATGGTCAATTTTTGAAAAGGCTTCATGCAACTTGCTGTGAATATTAGCAAGCTTCTTGAAGTCCCTGTTGGCCTCCGCAATGGGGATAAGAATCTTATACACTTCATTCATAGCTTCATAGGTACCAGCCTAAAATAATAAGAATAAGGGAAACAAGGGGATTAACTAGTGAAAAGACTTATGCATTTACTTTTTAACAAAACTGTTAAAAAACAAACAAACAAATTTTTATATAATTTATATAATTTTATATAATAATTATATAATATAATTTAATGTTTTATTTAATTTGAATTATTTTGCAGCACGTTAAACTCTTTTAACTTATGTTTCTTTGTATTAAAATAACCTACAGTCCTATCAGTTATTAGGAAGAGGTTTTTAGTTGTGCAAATTGGCACAACATTTATTGTTGATGTTTTTTCTTCTGCGGGGGTCTCTGCCAGGTGTGATGGTGACCTCCACTTAAGTACCTTGCCTTTCTGGGTCTTTTATCGGGGAAGGCAGAGATCTGCTGATGAGTCCCAAGTAGGACGAAACGGCCGTTCCCGATTCCTTCCCGATAATCGAACCAGAAAGGCAATTCATTTGTGCTGAATTATTTCTTGTTTTATTTAATTTTAATTATTTTGCAGCATGTTAAACTCTTTTAACATATGAAAGTTTGCTTCAGGCAGCAATTATAAAATCAATCATTATTATTAATCTTCTAAATAACCAGATTCAAATGAGAAGTAATCAGTAATAACATTTACCATGTTAAATGAACTAGCAGCTTGTTCCAACAAACCTACTAATCCATTTTCAGTGAAGTATTTTCCTGTGCAAATTCCTTCTTCATCGGGAGAAACAACATCGTCTGAAACAGCACTTTCTTCTAAGACATTGGATGAAAGTTTCTTCAAGAGGAATAAAAAAATAAAAACAGATGTACAATTGGAATGTAAAACTATTATACAAAGAACTCTTCCTGATTAATAAGCATTCAATGACAAAAAAGTAGCAAACTAAGTTTTAATTAAAAAAAACTTTGAAATCTATGAACTTAAATTTCTTTATATTTTTCAGGTATACAAGTACTGCTCACTTTACGACCTATCTGCTTAACGATCATTCGCACTTAAAACCTCCGCCCTTGAAGGTACAACTTCTAATTCATTGTCGTCATCTCCCTTACCTGGATCCTCAGCTCCAGATAACCAAATAAACAAATGATAATATGTATGTTAGCATGTATTTTTATGAATAAATTTGAAGCTTGTTGCATAATTTTTATAATTTTATAACGATCCTATATTCCCGGCACAAGCTCCTCACTTATCGACCAATTCGCTTAACGACGTAGTCGTTGGAACGGAACTCGGTCGTAAAGTGAGGAGTACCTGTATACAGTTACAATGTTATTATATAAAAATAGAACTATTATTCTAGAAAAAAGAATGTAAAGCGTCGACCTAATCCTCACAAAATCAATTTTGTGAGCAGAAATTTTGTTTTATGTTCTGAGTAAATATTAAAACAATGTATTCTATCGACCATTATTTACTGAAACATAAATCATAACAAATCAACTCAAAAACTTTTCTGCAATAAATAAAATATAAAACCTTAATCCCTGTCAAATGTTAATAATAATAATAAAAAATACCAAAATTTATTTCTGTAAATATTAAAATTAGGCCTTTATGGTACATCCCCACATACTTCCGAAAAAATAGTCATTTATTAATAACTGCAAATTTATTTAAATCTTTAAAAAAAACCTAAAGAATCATTGATTTAATCGAATTATTGGGACAAGGAACTTCACAAAACAGTCATTATATTTGGTCACATATCTATTGTTACTAATATTTGACTTTAAGATAAGAATAAAAATTACAATTTAACAAGGAAAAAAAATTACTATGTTCAAAAAATGAAAACAGAAATGAATTTTTCAGATGGAAGAATACCTCAAATGAAACAGCTCCAACAGGAAGGTAAGGTCTGTCTTCTAACATGTGCAGATACTCAGCTACTAAAGCCGCAGAATGGACAAGACACTGGGCAGCTTCTGCATGGTTGTTTTTCTGTTAAGGGAAAAAAAGTTACATTTCACTCTTTGATACGTAATATAACTTCAAAATTACAGAGAAATATATATATTTCTCAAAAAAAAAAATGAAGCACCCTGAAGGAAGCATTCAGTTGAATGAACCTCCATATGCATTAGATTAAAGTTTAGTTGTCAAGAAATGTCACTACCACCCCCATGGCTCAATGAAGTGCCCATCTTGTGGTCCATATAAGGGCCCTCGGAATCTTACTAAATTTGGAGACTGGCAACGGAGATAGCATTATAGAAACACAAGAGTTTTAATGAAGTTTGCCATCTTTCATAAGAAAAGAGTTCTGGGGCCAGAGGAGCCATTAAGTCATGGGGATTCTCACCCAGTTTTAAGAATTTAAAAAAAAGGCGTTACTGTATCAATGCAATTACTAGGACCCAGATAAAATATTATTTTTATTTATAATTTATTCAAGTATCTTAATTTGATCTTGATATTTATTATTGTAATTTTGTCATCAGATTTCAGAAGCTGGGTTTTTTAACCATTTATTTCTTATGGTGGACCTTAGGGTTCATCCAAATAATCAAGTAGGAATGAAATTCTTTCCTGGAATTAATAGCAGGCAACCAACATTCTTGCTATTTTATCCAACATGCAACACTTCACGTTTTCCTTCTTCCTTCTTGGCCTATTTATGGAGGAAAGAGGCCTTCAATTTTCACTAACATTGGAGCAAATAATATCTAATCCTGTCGTCAATAAATTTGTTCATGATCAGAAACTACGGGAAAACAATGACACGACTTAGTAATCTATCATCTGATGGAAATATTAGATACCAATAAATCTTCATGGACAAACAGATGACTGCAATTTATTTTTCTTGAACTATAGCAATTAGCTTTTGTGGCTCTGCAGTCAAGAGCAACGTTATTTATCAGATTAATGAAGATAGTCTTTTTAGGCAAATTAGGAGACATCTCATCACCAGAATTTCAAAGTCTTAAGATAAACGAAATTTCTAATTGTAACTTTTATAGTTGCTTTAAAAATAAGACGAAAACAATTTTATATATAAAATTTTCAGTATATAAAATTTTATATAAAATATATATAAATTTTTTAAGTATGTAAAATATCAGAAGTCAAAGCAATTGTACCTCTATATGTTTTTGTGCCATATTAGCAAGCCAAGTCAGTCTAAGGTCAGGTGATGTTTGGTATCCCTTAGCTATACGATACATAAGATCCAACAGCATTTCTGGATCTTCCTGGAATTCCTTCATTTTAACAGTGTCCGAAAGAATCATGTGCAGATTAAAAACCAAATCTCTCACCTATTGAAAATAAGAAATATTATTTAGTTGTTTCCTATGCTCTTCAATTTAAAACAAAATAAATGTAAGAAAAAAACAATTTCAGAGAATAAAAAGATACTTCATTTAATATTTAAAAAAAATTATATATTAAAAGATGGATTTTTTTTTTTTTTTTTTTTTTGAAGTTTCAGATTAATTGTAAATTGCAGTTTAAATAATAGTAATGAGATTTAATCAACCTAATATATGTAACAAGATGTATAAGTGTTAACATTTAACAAAAAAAACCTATACTATGGTTACATGAAAATAGAAACATATTCTTCTGATGGAATTAATCTATTCTTTATTTATTTTTCTCTCAAACCATTTAATCATCTAAGATTGGTGTTTGTTCTAAAATTGTGCATCAGAGAATGCTTGAAAAGACTGAAAATCATCTTTCGGAATTCTATTAGTAATTATTTTTTATTAATTCCATTGGTCTCACCATACAACAGCCATTCTGAGATAGTTAAAAACGATTTGAGAGAAAAAATCCTGTGAATGTAGATAGTTTCACTGTTGATATTTTTCTGAAGACCTGAATAAAATTTATTTAAAGTAGAAATATTTAGCCTTTCATTATATGGTGCTAAACATAACCATCATAAATAAATTGTATATTAATCACTGAGACCTTGGGAGGCAATCTTTTGAAATGAGAGAAAGAAATGATGTTCATGTCTGATTATTTATCTTTTTTGCTCTAATGTCTTTGTTTTACATTTTTAATTGTTGAATAAAATTAATATTATGATTGTAAACAATTAACACTGATGAATAAGATACTTTCCTAACAATATACTGTATTTATAATTTTCAAAATAAATTAAAACAAAGCACTATTTTTATATAGTGTTTTGTACAATTAATCTATATTACTAAAATCTTTTATTTCTCTGCCTGTCCTACGCAATTGTTAATTATTAGTTCCCCTTGCTGAGAAAGTCAGATTATAAAATTTTCTTTTTCTTTTTTTCCGCCTTGCATGGGATTCGAACCGAGGACCTTTCTCCTCGGCAGTGAGGAACGCTAACCATTGGACTACTGCTGGCCCCCCAATATCCAATCCTACTTTTATTCAATTTGTTCGCACGCTATCAAATAATGATTTCATTCAAAAAGGAATAAAATATCACTTTTTGCCATAACCGCTTGGAATTAATTCTTCTTGAATTATCTAATACTTACCAGAGGGAGACAGGGTGATGGCCTAGATTATACGGTATTTAAACTGAAATTAATGTATCTGTGTTTTGTAATATATATATATGTAATATATTGTTA
Source organism: Thereuonema tuberculata (assembly GCA_023159025.1). Classification (NCBI taxonomy): domain Eukaryota; kingdom Metazoa; phylum Arthropoda; class Chilopoda; order Scutigeromorpha; family Scutigeridae; genus Thereuonema; species Thereuonema tuberculata. The sequence continues at coordinate 21,313 of JAFIDM010080549.1, read as the reverse complement.
AAGATTTTAATAATAACAGGAAAACTAACTTGTTCTGGAAAGGTAGTATCTTGTAACTCTATATCTTCTTCTGCATAAGTTAAAATAGTCTTAAGAGAACGTCTTAAATATTCTTCATTAAAATTTTGACTTGTTCCAACTAAGGAACTTAAGGACATCGTCACTTGCATTTTCACTCTTGCAAAATTCTGGAAAAAAAAGAAGAAAAAAAGCAATTAATGAATAAGTAAGTGTGTCTTTTGAAACTGGTGTATGAATATAAAGTTTAAAATGTAATTCTATAGCATTACCCTTGACTTTAGTAACTTTAAATAAGCAAAGAAAAGTAAGAAACTGAAATTTATTTAAATTGAAAATTTCTCCTTATTTTCTATTTAATCCTGTTTCACTAAGTAATAAATAAACTAAAATCAAATTAAATCCAAACTCAGAATGCTATGGTAACAGAGATATATGACACTCCCTCCGTCCAAAAATAAGAGTCCCATTTCAAAAATTGGGTTTTTTTATTTATCAGGAGTAGAAAAACAGAAAGAAAAAAACGGATCAAGTCTTCTTTGATAAATATAAATTTATGCAATAACAATGCACCCATTGTTATTTATTAATAATTCAAATGCGCAGTTTGAATTGTTATGCTTTAAAAAAATTCATTGAGGCCGTCGCACTGCTGACAGATCATTATGTAATAAACACTTTTGGTTATTTGCAATGCTGAGTAAAACTTTCATTTTGTTTGTTTCTGTTGTTTTTAATGTCCTTCAATCCCTAACATTGATCCATAGTTTCGAATAACAGTGTTAAATTAAAATGGGACTCTTATTTTTGGACAAATTTTTGTGTGAAATGGTACCCTTATTTTTGGACAGAGGGAGTAATATTTATTTATAATTATAAATAATTACAAAGAAAAAGAAAAACACTTACTGAATGAATTGATATATAAGATGAATTCTTATAAAAGAAATGTTATTCAGATGAATGTTTTATAATATTTATTTTTGTTCAAATTTGTGTGAGATAAAAACAAAATTAAATTAATTAAATTTGTATTCAGAGGTCAAAACTATAAAGTAAACTAAAATATTATTTCAAAATAATTTGAAAATACATTATTCAAAAACCAAGAGCCAAGGAAAAATTAATATCTTTCTTTAGTAAATGTATATTAAGTAATTTACTATTTAATGAACCTGTTTATCGATAATGCAAACATACTTTTACTATTAACTTTCAATACTTATCACACAGCCTTTCCATAATATCTTTACTTTAACATTTCACTATAATATTATAGAGATGTTGTTACTCAAAGAGAACCGTAGGAAGTATAATGAATTATTTTCTCAAAAGCTTTAAATAATTACCAATTCATGATCACTTGCTGTTACTGTCTGAACTCAAGCAGTTACGATTTTAGGACTACTAACTTGTATTAAGAATTTTTAATTGAAAGCTCAAATGGACGTATAAATTATAAATCTTTAAACACTTAAATCACAATCCTTCATCTGCTATAGTTATTCAAATAAGTTAAAACTGATTCAAAATTCTTCATCTGTTAGAATAACGACTAGTGCATATGGGCTTTGATGTCATGCTTGATAAGTCATGCAGAATAAATTTTCTGAAATATTGATTAATTCGGTCTGTCTTTTTTTTCCAATGATATACTGAGCATCAATGTTCTCCAAATATTAGTTTTAATTGAAGATAAGCTCATTGTATTCTTCTTTTCAATTTTCTACTAAGCAATAATACAGGTTCAACTCCTTTCATTAAATCCACCTTTACTTTGATTTAGACTTCAAAATTTAGATGTTTCTGATTGAATAAAACTTGCCTTTCACAAAAAAAAAATGTTATATCTATCTTTGCTGGTCGAACTTTCCTTTCAAAACTCCAGCAATCCTTTCAGATTTGGATTGCAATATAACAAATGTACAATTCTAAATTAGATTACTTTGAAAAATAATTCTTATCTGTCCATCATCATACAAACGAGATATTTTAGGGCCATTATCCTCTCTTATGAGAGTGAAAGATAGAAGTAAGCAGCTGCTGTTTTCCAGCAAACAATTAAAAAACATACATCTAACAGCTTTTCACAAGAATTAGAGCATTCTGAAAGGTTTCTAATAGCCACGTGCTGAATTACGTAATTTTGTTCTGTATTTATAATTGTATTAAATTAATGTAGTTTATTCAAAATTATGCACTGCCATGTTAAATCTAAATTACAATTGAATAAGGTGACCAAAATTTTAAATGTAAATTTACATCAAACATAAGCAGTTATATCCTAATTAATTATTGCTTTATTATTTTAAACATTTTTTTTTATCTTAACTACAACAGCATGTATAATTTTTTTTTAAAAAAATACCGATTCTTAATAATTAAATATATATATATTTAAATTCAGTTTTTGTATGATTTTTTAATGTAATGTAGCTCCTCAAATATATAAAATTAAATTTTGAAGAAGCAAGGGCTGTTAAATAAATACGACTGTGTCTGCTTCACTTTCCAGCAATGATGAAGTGTGTTGCAGGGAAGTTCATTAATTGGAAATTCTGAGAGATCGTTAAAAAAATGCAACAAAAATTATTAAAAAAATATGCTTAAACTCCTTATAAAATTAAAATCAACTTAAACTTGATTAATTTAAACAGTATTTAATTTATTTCTGAATTTAAGTTCGATTATTCAGATGTTTCCATTAAATTGATTCAGTTGAAGATTTCTTAAGTAAATACTTCAACGGTGTTTAAGTTAAAGGAACAAGTAATCCTTCTTTAGGTGCGATTTTTATTTTTTTTATTTAAACTCTCCTTTCATTTACAAAGAAACAAATGAAGGGCATGCTTTTACAACAATCAAATCGCTACTTAATCAAAGAGAGCAATTCTAGAATTTGTGAAGTTGAAATTGGTGCGAGGGGGACCACTCTGGAGCGCGTCGATCACCACGAGGCGTTTATAAGGCGACGGGAAAGAAGTGTCCATCGGGAGTATGAAGCAGGCTTGCCGTTGAAGCCACATACAGGGTTCACAGTAACTCACTTGGCTTTGGGGAAAGTCCCTGGACCTAGAACAGAAAGTGTTGGGCCGTAACAGCCCCATCCTGTCCCATTACCTGTAACAATGGCGAGGACCGTATGGGAGCCCACAGGTAAGACAGGTGCTAGTCAAAGCAAAGATATGCAAGTGGCTCAGATTGGTTGAGTTACCTAAATAGGGCTTACTCGCTACCGTACTCCTTCATTTTTTAAATTTGCAAATGTAAACTTTGGTAAAAGTCAATAATTTTATATTACAGTTACTATTTTATTATAGTTATCGCATTAACAACACTGTATCTACAGTTTTTATTTATAATAAATAATTTATATTCTTTTATTTTATTTTTTATTATTTTCACATTAATACCCCCCCCCCTCTTTAAATCGCATCCCTTTTTTAATGACTTTTTGGCATCGTTACAGGTTTATATTATAATCTTAAAATATACTTTAAATAATACTTACATTTCCAATTTCAAAGTTTTGCCTCATTAACAAGTAGAGCGAAGCACTTGCTTGAGCACGTACGCTACTAATACATGAGCTACAATGTCGCAGCAAACGTAAACACAAATCGGCACACTGCTCCGTCTCTTCGTCGAAAAGCAAGCCTGGAAACTTAAATAAAAGAAACAGAAAGTACCCATTATAGCATTTAAGAAAAAATAAATCAATATTTAAAATATATATATTTCTGATATATATATCAGAATTACAATTTACACTTTGATTACCTTAAAGACCAACGATCTCTGAGTGGCGAACATATTTTGTAACACTGCCGTGCTCTGATTGCAAGCCAAAGCATGTAATAACACACGCAGAACAGTTCCTAACAGCCCTTGAAGACTGTCTGACTGTGAAACTACCTACAATTGAAAATATTTATCATTTATTTGAAAAATATTTACATTTTATTTTTAGACAAACTTTTATTACACATTACGAAAAGCTTATTTTAATTTTGTTATTATTAAAATACAAAATTACCTGGATAATAAGCTCCAGTGTATCTAAAATAATCATATTCGCTTCTGTGGACAAATTACCTTCAATATGGGCGTCATTTTCAATTTCTCCTTTAGGTCTGAAACAAACACATATATCGGAATTTTCATAAAATTTAATAATGTAAAACTAATAACTTTTATAGTTTCGTTATATTTTTTTACTACAGACCCCATTAAACGTTATTTTCAACCTTTTTACAATAAATATCAATTCAATTTCAGAAATTAATTGTTTTTTAATGTATTAAATTTCAGTGTTATTTAAGATCTACATATTCCTAATGGAAAACCCAAACAAATTCAAATGTGCAGAAAGGTTCGACTACTCAAAAGTGTAACTTCTACATTTTTTTTAATCAATGGAATTTCAGTACAGCTGTTTGGAGATCATTATCTATCATAAGCTAGAATTATTAGATACAACTTGCTAAACACATTAAATATACAAGTGGGAACAAAGTGTGAAGCACACAACAATAAAATAAATTAATAATAAAATGCAGATTCCTTATATTTTAATTCTTGTCCTGCTACATTTTATTTTTTTATTTTTTTCATTTAATGTTTTTAAAAAATTGTTCTTCATTTATGTCAATCATTTCCCCTTCAGCAAGGATTCATTCGTTTTTATTTAGTATTTATATATTGTTAATTTATACCGCATTTTTTATTTTTAATTCTTTACCTATCCATTTATTCATCTTATTTAATTATGCTCTTGGCCGTGCGGTTGGCGATGTCACTAAGACACTGGCCTCTCACCTCTGAGTACCGAGGTTCGGTTCTCATGTAAGTTTCGTTGATGGTGGCAATCAGTGCTGAGCAGGTTTTCCTGGGGTTCTCCCATTTCCCATGCATTTCTCACACCATCCTTACTCAGTCTTTCTTTCCGTGGGATAGCACAATAGATCTTTCGATCGCGGTGCTCGGCTGTCCACCCACCTCCGCTCATTACATTACATTAATTATGCTCTTTATTTTACTTCATTGGGTACTTAATCATTTCTTGAAATTCTTTTTGTTTTGTGATTTTTTTTATTGCATTATATTCAATTATTAGTTTTCCTTACCCTCCATACCTTAGTTTTCTCCTTAATCTCAGTAACCACTTGGAACAGAAACAATCCAGTAAAAATCTCCAAAGCCCCCAGTCATAGACTAAACAAGCTTCTCCAGCTACTGAACAAGTACTATAAAAATTGCAATGTTAATCGTGAGAAACGAGACAAGATGCACATATCAAATGGAATTCTAAGAGAAATGTCACAAAATATAGTTGAGTTCCACTGAATCTGTCAGGCAAATGTGCAGTTCACTTATTTTCCCTTAATACATGAAGCAGGTTTTCTGTTTTCTTTCTTCTCCTTCTACTTAAGGGTCATTTCCATCGTGAGGTTAACACCTGTCTTATTTTAAAAATAACACTTGAAAAAAAAACTGATAACATTTGATAGATCCTACCGTTCGTAATGCTCGGTAACTTGTCTCCACTGAGTCTGATCTTTTCGCCATCGCAATCTATCTCCTTGAAATGGATTAGGTGAAGGTGGATTACGATCTGAAAACAATAATAAATTAAACATAAGGTTTAACATGCCACCAAATTAATACAAACAAGTGAAGAAATGATACAGAAATTGAAAAAAAAAAAAAATCTGAACTTTTATCCATGAGTCTGGGGCAGCCATTTCGTCCTTTTTGTGAACTCGTCAGCCAGACCCACTCACCAGATGAAATGCTCATACTGCAAAAATAATAACAGAAATCACTCTCGCACCCAACAGCAATCTCCCTCCAAAAGAAAATACAACCACAAGAGTGGTTTTTCTCTTATCATTTTTGCACTATTTGAGCGTTTAATCTGGTGAGTGAGTCTGGCTGATGAGTACACAGAAAGGATGAAACGGCCGTCCCAGACTCTCACCGATGAAAGCTCAGACATTTTTTAATTTCTGGGTCATTTCATCATTTGTTTGTGTTACAATAATAGATTATACAAAATACAAAATTAAAATGTTAATCTACACAATCTTCCAGAAAGTTACTTAAATTAAAAAAAAAAACTTTTATAAATCGAAAATGCAAATAAATTTTTGTTTACCCCTTCTTCTCATTATCATTTCACTTCTTGCACTTCCCTGGCCAAGAATTACATCTTCAAGTTTGGATTTAATATCAGAAGGCTTTCTAAAACTTTGCTGTGCATATCTCTTAATAATCTTTTTCCCCTAGGAATAGAGAGAAAGATATCACTGAAAAAAAATCTTTAGTTTCTTAAAAACACATAAGTAATGCACACATCTAAAATGTAATACAGACAGAAGGGGAAGAAATGAAAGCATTGCGGCAATTTTACGTAAGAAATAACATTAATAATTTTTTTTTGAAAAGTGAATGAAAATAGCATTTGCTGCAGAAATGACAGATGGAAGTTACAAATGTGTTATGCCCGAAACAAATTAAAAGCAATCTACTAAACAGCAGTCCTGTTTTAGTTAGTAACTAAAAAAAAAAAAAATCTACATGCTACAGAAGATTTGATAAATTTAAAGAAACAGTTATTTGAGCTATTTACAGATAAGAAAACAGAATAATTTCAATACAGTAAATTTTTGGAAGATTCGACACGAAAAGATTTTGTTTTTTTTTATCTTCCTAAAAATTTTGAATCTGAAAGGAGAAATAATTTTGACTGAAATTTATTAATCTACTCCACTGTTTTTATTTTATTGACGGCCTTTTTTCTTCAGTTCATGATTGGACGAAGGCTTCCCTCTTAACGTAAGGGAATATGATCATAATCACCCTCACTGACCAGGTGTCTGGGATGATATTTGGAATAGATACTGAGGTGGTTTCCAAGCCGTCATGAGAAAGACATTATGGACTGTCTTCAGACCTGAAGACAAAGTGAAGAAGAGGTTGACCTGAAGCAGGAAAGAAAATTAAACTTCCATGCCGGTGCCAGGATTCAAACCCAGGTTCCGACACATCTTCCTCCTGGAAGGCCACTGCCTTGATCAAAAGGCTATGCTGGAACCGGCCTACTTTTAATTATCATCATTAAATAAAAATCAGCAATATTTTAAGTCAATTTTACTTCAGAATTGACTAGGTTTTATATACAATGGATATAAACGAATGCCAAAGATTAAGAATTTGCCATTTGAAGTCAATATCAACGTTGATCTTTATACCTAACCTATTCTAAGAAGAAATCAAATTTTTTCTCTATGCATTAAATTTCTAATAGCTTATCTCACAATTTTTTCAATACAAAAAAAAAAAAAAAAAATTCAACGATATCTTATAATTATAATAAAGTTTAGCTAATTACAATTTCTGTATCTGCAATCTCTTTCCCTTTTATACAAATTTTAACCATATTCCCTTTACAAAGATTAGTGTATCATATTAAATCCTTTATTTCCGAAAACTTAGAAACTAAATGAAACGGGCTAATTCTACAAAGACGTTATCAAAATACTACATATCATGATTACTAAAATAATCTATTCTAAATAATGGCTGACTATATAGTTTAAGCTACTATTGGTTCAAAATCATTTAAAAAAATGCAATTTAGTTTCCTAACATAATCCCAGTCAATTTATTTAGGGTCTGGATATAAGCAAATTTAAATCAGAAAGTTGTTCTTATTCAGAATCACGAAAGGAAATAATTTTAAAATAATTGCCTCATCCATTTTTTTTTTCCTTCTTCCTCTAAAGTATTACATTTGTATGTGTGTGATCCTCCGACCTTTATTAAGAATAACACTATTAAAGCTGAAAAACTTATTATTTAAAGGGTAAAAAAGTACTACACTGAAATATTTTGATTAAGCAAGAAAAATATGTTGATTATCATGCAGGGACACAGTCTTGCAAGCAATGGAGTCTGAAGTATATTGAAACAGCAAATGAAAGCCTAAGATCTATTACAACAGCTAGAACACATATTACATCATCGTCATTAAAAGAATATTATAAGATTCTATCTGTTGTTGCATTTTATAATAATACCTAAAAATACAAAAAAAAACAGGACTCTTTTAAGAAATTCAAAATGCAATAATAACAAAGGGGGTGGGGGTAAACTCAGAGTTTAGATAAAAGCAAATAGAAAAAAAAAAATATTCAGAAAAATCTTTAATTCATCCAACTAACAAAAGTAGTCTTTTTTTGTGATTATTTTTACTACATTTTGTTTTACCAGTTAAATAAATGTCTGAGAAATTAAGGCATCTTTTTTTTCAGTTTGTTAATAATAATTAATATTATGAGACTATACGGGACAGGGGAAGGAGGGTTTTATTTCATTTCCCTCATTTGAAACCATTTCCAAAACATATGGTTAGAACCTATTTTCTTTCTTTTTGGGGGATTTCGATCCTTCTCTCCAAAAATTTGAAAGCGATGACTTTTCTTGGGTAGATGGTTGATCTCCTAACTACCTTCCCTCCTTTCATTTTAATCCTATATACACCCACGATTAATATCATACAGATTTTTTTTATTATTATTATTGTTAACTTTATGCTGCATGGTGCCAATGTGAAAAAAAAAAATCCCTCAAAGCAATTAAAACTGTGTAAATTTGTGACGTGTAAATTGAAGGACACAATAAAGCTGGAATTCAAGATGAAGAAGTAATTCATAATTCTTTGTTTATATAAAAATGTTTTTGTGGAAGTCCACAAAGCTATTTGAACAGTAAACATTCCAATTTTAAGCAAAATGAAAGCATTCACTCTGTTTAATATTACTATCTGCAATCATGCAATATTTATGCAACAATATAAACAAAAAAAACTAAAACTTTAAAGTTGATCATAAAAAATTCTTTCTTTTGCCAATTAATTTTATTTACGACACTGATATCTACAAAATTAAAAAAAAAAAAAAAAAAGAGACGGTTTCTTTTTTTTTTTACAAAATAATAATTTCATTCTCTTCATCCAAACCAACCTGAGGAGGGGTGATAGAACCATCTCCACTACTGTGAGACCGCATCACCACTGATCTTCCGCTGTTTTCAAGTACCATTTCTTCCAAATCAGCTGTGGAGTGGGATCTTGGTCTCCTCCTATTTTTGTTCTGGAGCACATGAATGCACAAGAACTTCTTGCCCTGGATATGGGAAGCCATTTAATTGATAGCATTTCTACTATTTAACTTGAATCAGAGGTCTCAACTTTCATTAATTTTTTAACTAAAGTTTAACAACTATTATAGTAGTGAGAATAAAAAAAAGTAATGTTTCAAAGTTAATTTAGTGAGATTTTATTAATATGTCCTGAATATCTTTTTTTTTTAATATTTATTTATTTATTTATTTTTTTAACGGCCATTGTTGTTATGCTTCCCATCCTGTCTCCACACAGGATGTCGTCTTTCCTATATATTCCGTCCCTTTCCCCGGTGATGATGTGACACTTTGAAACTAATGGAAGTGACTTCCAAATATAACATTCCACTACATGTATTTTATCTTTCTCTGTGTTGAACATTGTCTTGGGATGATGACCGATATTTATTTTTAACAAGAAGGCTTAACTTGTGCGTGTAATAAAATAAAGAGAAAAATCAAAGTAAAACACTTACTTTGTAAAATAAATTCATCAGCAGGAATAAAAGGATGGTAGTAAGCATGGTAAACAAAGGTAGTAAACCTCCCAACACGAGGTGAGAATACATAGTGGGAGTGTTTGTGGCGTCCCTGAAGATGGAATACGCACAGTATTCCGAAACTGTCAGCTTACTACCACCCTTTTGATCCTGCTTATTCATTTACTTTACAATAAGTGTGTTTTACTTTCATTTTTCTCTCTTTTTTTTTTTAATTTTTTAAACAGAAAAGATTAATCAATGTAATTTGGCATAACTAAATTTAGCGTATTATTTTCTTGATGCCCACATAAAATTAATAGAAAATGATTGACTTTTTTTACAATTATTCATTATAATTATGATTAAATATAATGCAGGTGATAAGGTCCAAAAATTTGATCAACACAGTAAGTGAGCCACATTACATCACAAGTACGGATCTTGCCGTAATAGATAAAAAAAAAAAAAAAAATTTTGATTCTCTCAATATAAACTATGTGTGTGAAATTGTTTTCATGAAAATAAAGATTTTAATGCTAGAAATAAAACACCTACATTTTATTACTATCAATTAAAAAAAAATATCAAGTCTTAGTTTATTATGGTTTTCTAACAAAATAAATGTTTTGTTGATTTCATTTTGTTTTTATTTTTGAAACTGGGAGCCAACCTTTAACTGCCTTATAATCAATGTTTCATTATATCAAATCTACAGTACAATTTTATTAAATCTAAAGCCCTGTTTCCCAACAGGGGGGCAATTTGATTGTGAAGGGGGGGCATTTGGAAAATGGAAAATTGTTTTTTTTTTGGTTGTGAAAGTTATATCTCATTTGGTAGGGGCGTAGCATACTTTAAAGCTTAAAAAGTCGTTTTTTTTTTGGTTGTGAAAGTTATATTTCATTTGGTAGGGGCGTAGCATACTTTAAAGCTTAAAAAGTCGGTTTTTTTTTGGTTGTGAAAGTTATATCTCATTTGGTGGGGGCGTAGCATACTTTAAAGCTTAAAAAGTCTTTTTTTTTTGGTTGTGAAAGTTATATCTCATTTGGTGGGGGCGTAGCATACTTTAAAGCTTAAAAAGTCATTTTTTTTTTGGTTGTGAAAGTTATATCTCATTTGGTGGGGCGTAGTATACTTTAAATATTTTAGGTGGGGCATAGCACAAAAAAGGTTGGGAAACACTGATCTAAAGGGTAAGCAAACATCATTGTTTACATGAAGCCTTTATTCCTTATGCTGTATTATTCAATCCTTTTTTTCTTTTATACATATTTATTTTTTATATGCCGTGCTGGCGTGGCCGTGCGGTCTCGGCGGCGGCCAGCCGTGGCGACGAATGCGCCAGTACCTGGGTTCGAATCCCGGCAGTGGCATGGCTGTTTCAATTTCCTTTCCTGTGTTGTCCAGCCTCTTCTTCACTTTCTCTTCGGTCTGACGTCATTCCTTAATGGCGTCCTGGGGAAGGCCACGGGAAACCACCCCAGTATCTTTCCCTTGAAATTCTAGGGAGTCTGCTAGGGGTTCGCCATCTTGGGAACACTAGCGCTCCCTGGAACACGGATGCTTCGGCTACGAAGCGCGCACTTCGGTGCGTTCCGACGTCACGTCATTTTTTATATACCAATATTAAAAACTTGATCTCAAACAGTAAGGATTCTCAGATGTCTCTGTTGTAAATTCAATACATGTTATTTTCTGCATTCCAATTGCACACTGAATTCACATCAACTCCAAATAAATGAAGAAATGAGGACGAAAACAAACTTAGATTAACATAACCTTCATAGAGTAACACTTTTAGTTTTGTTAAAAGTAAGCAGCTTCAAAACAACATCCCTAAAGTATTTCTTATAGGCAATAGAACACTGAATTTAAAAAAAAAGTGTAAGGTAAAACTCCTTGCAATATCTAAGGAAGACAAGAACTCTTCTAAAATGGGGTTCAGAATGGAAAGGTTGACTCAAGCAGAAGATTTACTACTAAATAACTTTGTAACATTACGATAGTAGAGATTCTATCCCGGAAAATAAATATAAGCAAATGTTCTTTGTTATACTGAACAGAGATAATATTCACAATTTTTAAGATGTTACAAATTCGTCAAAAAATAATTTTCATCATGATTTTGATAGGTAACACAGCAATTTGAAAAAGGGAGAGGGAAAAAATTGTAAACTGTGCACAAAAGTTGACAATTCTTAGGAAAAAATAAAATAAAGACATTAAAAATGAAATTTTTTAATTAAGTTTCCTAAAATTCTCTAACCAAGTTCCACAAATTCGTTCAACTCTTTTTAAAACCATATTATGCTTCCTAAATATCAATCCTACTGACAACTGTCATTTTGAAAAATTATCCAAAAGTACTTTAGTTAGATTTTTGGAACAAGGAGTAGGAACAAAAAGATGATGAAAATGATGTTTTAACAATAGTACTTAGTTCCCTTCTGATGTTGTCAGTTTCAGAAAAAAAAATCAATTTGCTTTCTTGCCTATACACTACCAACTCGTTTATCCGAATCGCGTTTATCCAAAACGGTTTTTAGTCAAAATTTTATAGAAATTAAGAGATGATAAAATCAGATTTCCAGTGAAAGCTTCAGTTATCGATTATTTCCCATGCATTAACCGAGATAAAGGAAGTAAATAATTATAAGTTTATTTAAAAAAATGGCCCACAACAAAAACCTATTCTCATGATATATCATACGTCAACCTGCTGTCTTCTGTTGTATATTGTTCAAATTCAGTATTGCAATTAATGTCAATGTTTAAATGAAGGTTTGGATTTGAATAAAATCCATTCTCGACTAACCTGAGGAAGATCCAAAATTGTATGGGATTGAAATATTGTATAAGAAAAGAAAATGTTACGACAATTGATTTTTTAGAGGATTTTAAAAATACACAAACATTTTTTCATCATTATAATCAATATTTTAATACAGTCGGACCTCTATTTAACGAAGTCGCTAAATCCCGAAAAAAAGTTCGTTATATAGAAAATTTGTTAAATAGAGATTCACCTTTTAAAATTATTTTAAACTACATAAAACAGACTTAAAATACATAAACAATAAATATTATTAAAAAATAATAATTTTGATGACGTAAAGCATACATTTAAGTACATTGCGTACTTAAATTTTACTAATAAAATCTGTTATTTTGTCTGTTTTTTTTTTTTTTTGAAAAAGTGTTTTCGCTCATAGTACGTCTCGCATCTTTGCAATGCACTAAAAATCCCTTCAGTATTTTCTTCAAACTGTAATCCGCGTCGGATTGTTTCAAATGATTTTAGCATTTCATCATACGAAGGTTTTTTGATTTCTGCATCAGGATCATTTCCATTTTCATCATCTTCATCACAATTCATAGCTGTATTGTTTTTATTTTTCACACTGTCCAAAATATCCGATTCAGTTAGTGTTTCCGAGGTCTCAACTTCAAAATCAAGTGAAAGATAATCATCAATCAGCACATCATTGTTAATTTCTTCTTTTTCCCTCAGCTGTGTCGACATTTCTTTCATTTCCTCTAAGGGGATATTAATAATAAAAACATTTCAAGGAGAAAAAAAATAAGATTCCACGAAAAAGTTCGTTAAATAGAAAATGCACTTCGCTATTTGGAGGTGATTTTACAAAGAAATTAGCAAAATGTTCTTGGTTCCAAAGAAAAGTTCGCAAAATAGAGAAATTCGCAAAATAGAGGTTCGTTAAATAGAGGTCCGACTGTAGCTCACACAAGCGATTATGTAACTGTAACTACACAACTGCAACTCTATTAATAACATTATTCAGTACAGTGTTTCCATATTGAATAGGGTTCAAAAATTGTTTTCCTTGACATCAGTACTGTAACTGCGCTCTTAACTATGATAATACTTTTAGAGCCCACTCTGTTCACTGTAATTTTTTAATGTAAAGTACATGTCTAATACAATATATACTGGATTCTCTGAAATTTCGTTTATCCGAAACGGGCACGGTGCTATCAAATTCGGATTTGTTCAAGCAAGGTCTCATGGAAAGATCCAAACTATCATTTGGTTTTTGAATCGAGTTGGAAGATCCCGATTGAATAATGAAATCAAAGAAAGGTTTTCCATAACTTTTTTTATATATTTTATAATCTTACATCAGTTTTCCTTGAAATTATTCAGGATTTCTCATCAGGATTTACTACTTAAACACCCAACAATAATTTTCTATGCATAAATAACCATGGCGATGTTTTGGAATACATCTATTTCAATCATTTGGCTTCAGTTATTTCTTCATGTACATTGTAAATCATCTCTTTAATGTATGTTTCCCAATGTAACACATTTTTTCAGTCTGCACACGGCTGTATTAAGCTATTCTAAGCATACTCTGTCATTTATGTATTTGTAAAATTCTGCAGATTATTGTCGTTCTTCAGGAAGTAGGACGTATTTTTTTAAATTTAACTTTTCAAAATACTGTCAATTATTGAACTATCTTTTAAATCACAAAAGGAAAAAAAAAAAAAGGCAAATTAAAACTAAAACATTGATGGAACCTCAGAAAGTATATTATAAAAGGTAAATTACCAATCTCTTGAGAAAAAAATTAACAACACTATAATAGTTTTCAAAAAAGAAGGGTTTGCCATATATGGTCATTATGTAGCGATTGATTTTGTCTGGAACAAATGTCACCAGTCATGATGTCATCACCTTAAGCTCCAAGCAGTCAGTCCAAGATGGCGTCGTTTTGTGATCGCGTAAGCGTGACCACGAAAGGACAAACTGTGCATAGCCAAGCAAGAGGAATAGTATGCAACATTTGTATTTCTTTCACTGTTAATTATTATTACGTATTCGTAACTGTAGAAAATACAAAAACCAAAATGTTTTCGTAATGCTTAAAAGATTCAGTTACGGATTTTTGCAATAGATGGTGCAGTTACGTTCTGGAAACATCAATCTATAAGGAAATTACGTCATCAAAAGCTCTTCTTTCATGAACTGAACTGTAAGTACTACAATTTTGAAGATTTTGTAATCAGATTTAGAAAACACGAGAAGTGATATATTTGTAAACTTCTTATATCAAATAGCAATGGATCAGAAACAAGAAGACTAAAATAGACTACTAAACGTCCTTGTATTAAAATAAAGAGAAACCGAAAATCCCCTCCCCCCCCCCCAATTTCTCTGCAACCAAACTGCTCTCCCACCACAATGAACTATCCTACCGACTCCTAGCTGAATCTTTCTATATAATCCAACTTAAAGCATACAACCCTATCACCGGCAGGCAAAATGGCCATCACTATTGCTAAACCTCCCTAATCCATTCACTTCCCTCACTCCCACTATGCATCCCCGCCTCGTGTCATCCTAAGTGTTTAGTGATGTCCTATATGTTTGATGGAATACACCCTGATGATGGAATACTCTCATTATTCTGAAACTGTCAGTTAATGGCTATCTTTTTTATGCTGTTTATTCTTTTTTACAAGTAAGTGCATTTTATTTTCTATTTCTCTTTATTAAAATGAACTACTGTTAAGGGATTTTATTTTCTATCAGACATATGTGCTAGAAGAAATTTAGAAAGCACGAAGCTAATTTATTTTTATTATAAACTGTTTCTATATGGATATCATATATTTGAAACAAAGTTAAGTAGTCTAAAGAAAATAGTTTAATTAGTTTTTTAAAATACTAAAAAAACATGCAAAAATAGGAAAATACATTTTTTTTTTTAAATTCCTAAATTTTAAAAATTGCTTATATTTACATTTTATTATTTAATATTATTGTGAGGAACAGTTTATTTCTTCAACATTAAAAGTTAAACTCAAAAGTTAATTTAATGTAAATATACAAAAACTAAATAAAGAATTTTAAATTTAAGATTAGATAAAAAAAAAAGCCTTTGGCTCTTTTGATAAGAAAAAAGTTCATAAGTTAATAAATTAATTTAATGGAAACTTTTCGTAAAATAATTAGTTGAGACCTCTGTGCATTTTTATCTTCATGCAAGTTTTCTGCATAATACATAGAAAGCATTAAAAATAATATAAAAGAAAAACATTCACATTTTATGTTTCCAAGAAATATATAAAATTAATTCTTTGCATTAAAAGTCTAAATAAAATATCGTTTTCATTAGCACTATTTCTTTAATAATAATAATAAAAATAATTAAAATAAATTTTGTGATAAATAAAACAGAAAAGGAGAAGAGTTTATTTTTATTATTTTATAATATGCTAGAAAAATCATCAAAGAGTAATAAAAGACTTAAATTAGGGATTCGTAAATTAAACAAACAAAAAAACAAATAACTATTAACGAAAGTCGGAATAAAGATTAGAATGCTATCAATTAGAAAGGCATCTATCCATCAACAGTGTTAGTTAGTTAGATCTTCACCGACTACAAGGCTTTAACTAAATGTTATATGGACTAAATTTAGGATGCAAGGACTCCACAGTCATGCCAGGATTGTTACAGATTCATTAGCATTTGTTTCAAGTGGTCCAGATTTCAAAAGTAAAGAACCATTGTGTTATAGAAGTTCTTTAGAAGTTTAATGGACAGCAAGACAAAATATACAAGGTTAAACACAAAAATTTCATTCATAAAAATTAGCTGCTCACGCCAATAACTTACCATTGCCATTATTGTTATGGTGTTTTCGGTGAATTTATACAATGATTAAAAATAACCATACATATTTGTAGGGATAACTGATTAAGAAAAGACTTAATATAAAAGTAATAACTGTGATGTCATAATGTAAACTTTACATTTTCATAGCAAAGCATTCTTTCTTTTTCAAAGGCAAACAAAAGTACTTTGCAGATATCTAAAGAAAAGTTTTATCCAATTTAAACATAAAACAAAATAAACCAGAGAGCTAATTATTCTATCCTCCATTTTCAATGATCTTCATCCTTATCATTTTTTTTTTTTTACAAATGCCTGGGCTCGTAGCTTGATCAGCTTTCTTTAGGCTACAACTTGGGGCGAGATATAATGCCTTTAACCGACGAATCCAAGTGAGGCAGCATCAAGTGATACCCGCTGGAACGGACAGAAGGAGAAACAGAAGAAAGAACGAAACATCTATGCCACGACCGGGATTCGAACCCGGGTACCGGTACACTGGCCGCAACGGCAGACCGCCGTCTAGACCGCACGGCCACACCGGCACGGCTCATCCTTATCATGGTAAATCTAAATTGTTTACTCCATTAAGGTATTCTTCTTGAAACTAAACCTTAGTGATGAGTTTCAAAACTTTAATAATAATGGCAATTTC
>JAFIDM010080548.1:0-28662 GCA_023159025.1 Thereuonema tuberculata | reverse complement strand
CACCCATTGTTGGTAACATCTCCTTAGAGTCGATCGTATAAGTGAGTTTGGTCGTATGAGCGGGATATCGTAAACCGGAATCAACTAAGTTCGAGAAATGTTTTTAATTGCAACTTACTATGTCGCATTAAAATCTGTTTGGATTTAAACGATTTACAATCGAAGGCGGTAAAATTGAATAAAGCAACAAAAACAAACGAAGAATGATGAGCAAAATGGCACTGCCGCTTCTCAATTCAAAATAATGAAAACAGACGCCCTCTGTCGGCAGTAAACAGGTCTCTATTGACTTAAGTAAATTCAACTTTCCTCTTTATTCTCTTAAATCTTGAGAAACCCGACTGAGGAGCTGCACCTTTTTGGTCGAATAAATAATCTGGGTGTTGTAGATTATTTATCCTGGTAGTTGTTCTTTTGTCCATCCATAATGCATCAGCTCATCCATATGCAGCAACGGAGAAACAACAAGTTCACCATCAACATTGGTTTTAGCTTTTTTAACATTTCTACAAGAATTACGACGATGATGAAAGCAAGAAGAAGAAGAAGAAAAAATTAAAACATGAAAAGCCAACACCAAAAATGATAATAAATATAAATTAGAAAAAAAAAATATATTGTTCTACCGAAAACTGATGAAAATTCAAAACTTACTCAATCGTACAAAGTGAAAATTTCGAATGCTACTCTGCTTCTGAATTTAAATGAATGATTATTTTTTTTGGAATAGAGTTCAAGGGTTATTTTTTTTTTCAGTCTTGAATTTCATTGTTACATTTTTTAGCCTATTTTCCTGGGAATGAGAGACTCATGAGATCGCTTAGATTGTGTGTGTGTGTGTGTGTGTGTGTTCCACTCTGTTAACTTTTGAACCGCTGCAGCAAAGTCTTAAAAATGCGTTCTGGTAATTTATTATTATTTTTGGAATCTTTTTTCTCCAAGAAAAACCACGATAAACTCGACTGTAACTGTTCGCAATGCTACAACGGGCTTTTTGAACTGTGACGTAGGTTACACATCCTCTTCTAAAACTCGTTTCTTAAATTACAATTGCGAAATTATGGCTTCGATATTGAAAATTAATTAACTTCAGTGAGCTATTTAACAGTTACTAATTGCTATCGTGATTTTTTTCCGGTATGGCAGTACAAAACTGAAAAAAAAAAATTAAAAAAAAATACACAAAAATAATATATATGTAAATAATGTATATTTAATTTTGATTTTATTTTTCTTAAATTCTCAAAACTTCCAGTTTGGTTAAAAGTGCATCAGATAAAAAAATACAATTTTTATATTTACTTTCTCAAACAAAAACCACACTAAACAAGCGCCTGCTTTAGCACTGGGCTAAAAACCACACTAAACAAGCGCCTGCTATAGCACTGGGCTATTCTACAGTCTTAGCAACGATCCTAGTAACTTTGGAACTGTGATGTTAGATCACGTGGTTTGTGACGTCATCACGTAAACGATCAAATTATTGCAAATCGGCGCCTTTATAATAAATTGTAAATAAGAAGAGAGACAAAAAAATAAAAAAAAAACACATACACATGTCGAACGACAATCAAGGCCAAATTCGCAAACCAATATTTAAAAAAAAAAGAAAAAAAGAAAAAGTTAATGGAAAATGAAAAAAATAAATTGCCCTATAAATAACTCTCAAATTCTATATACAGTACACTTAAAAAAAAAAAAAGCACTAATACAATTCAACGACGCTTTTATTTCGGTAAATGATAATTTATGAGTCTTCCTGTACCATTAAGTTGTTTTTTTTATTTAATTAGGGCTGGCGCTGGAAATGGAATCCCTTATTTGAAGTCAATTAGATTCACCCACTGAGAAGAAAGACAATTCAATCAGTTGGAATTCATCAACGATAAAAGATGGTAGAAATATTTTTATAAAAACCCATGAATAACACAGGAGCTTTGATGGAACAATCAGACGGAAATGAAAGAAATGCTTAGTTAGAATTGTCCATTTAGCCCAGCAATCACTCAGTCTATGAATGTGTTCCTAAGTAATTTTTGAATCGCGCTTTAGGTCTTCTTGAAATTTGGTATGCATGTTTAAAGACTAGAGACGAACTTACTTTTATATTAGAAATCTTTTTCAAAATGGTTTCTTGTCGAGAAAAATCAGCGCTATATCTAAGGCGACAAAAATTCCAACAGAAAAACACTGCAATCTGAACAAAGGATTTCTAACATGTCTTAAACAATGGGTATTAATCCTTTTAGATATTTGTTAATTTGCGGAGTAAAGATAATCAAGGTAATTAAAGTGGATTTCAAAATAGTTTTTTTTTTTTCTCCCACAAATTGGAAATTTTGTATGTTAATCCTGAAACAAGTAACTGTCCTATTCTTTACATATGTTTGATTTTTAGTATCACTTTTTTTTTTTTGTTATTATTTTACATTCTTTTTTTTACAAGCAAATATAAAGCAAAGTTTAAATGCTGAAAAAAAATCCCACAATAGAAATTACACAGAATAGATATTTTAATGAGAAAATATTTTAGAAATTAATAAAGGAAAATTAAAACCATTTCACTATCAACAAAAAACGAGATATATTATCGTAGCAAACCAAAATTTAAACAATAAAATACAAAATTACATTATTACAATAATCAACCAACAATGTAAAGCATTTAACAGAAAACATTTTTGTTATTACAGGAATTTCATGCTTGCGATTTATTATATAACTTATTTAACTTCTGAATGTATAAACCTTCTTTTATTTGTAATTTTTTAGTATTGCTATCTTTATTTAAAAGTTTAATCCGATTCCAAAAGGGTTCTACTTTCATTCTGTAGAACCCTTTTATATGCGTATCAATATACGATTTTTTCAGGTATTACAAACTATTTCATATATCACACCTATACTGTGATCTTTTTCAATTCTGTCCTTAATTTGTTGACAATACAGATAAAATTTTATTAGTTTGTTTAAAAACGACCTTAAATTATTAAACATTTTACCATTAAAATAATAAGCTAACTAACTACCTTAATAAATAATACAAACAAATAAATCTGTAATTCAATGAGATATTTCTGATAGTGATTTTCAGATCTTAATACGGTATCTTAATACAGCTACATTCATAAGATAAAATACAAATCTTGCGTTTAACTCTTAATATTACAATTTCATTTCAATAGATTAAAGAAAGGGGTTTTCCGTAAGACATTTTAAAAAACAAAGCAATAATCAAATAAGGTAGTCCCAAGGGCAATGGCAAAGGCTCCACGGCTTCTATGCCAAAAATAAAAGGTTTCAAATTTTTAATGTGAGTTTAAAGACATTTTTAAAAGGATTGAAAACAAACACACACAAGTAAACTTCACAACTAAAAACATACATTACGGGAAGCTTTTCGGCCCCATGTGGCCTCCTTTGGCAATATGCAATGGGTTGACAAAGGCCAAAAATCAGTCACGTTTTCATCGTTCAAAAAATTTGGAGGTTCAATAAATGCTCAAATTATTTTTTAAAAATGTAAATTTAGGAGGATCAAATTTACAACTGAAACACAATGCTTTATATCAGTGATATTCAATCTAGGGTGCGCGAATAAAAAAAACAGTCAAGAAAGAAAGAAGCACTATTTCTATTAGATAGAATACTGAAAAAAATCACTATTTGTAACTCAAAAACCACTGAAAGGTATCAATTGTAATTAAAAAAAGAGTTTCAAGAAGCACTACTTCTATTAGATAGAATACAGAAAAATAACTATCACTTAAGAACCATCACTATTTATAACTCAAAAACCACTGTAAAGTATCAATTGAAATAAAAAAAAGAGAGTCAAGAAAAAAAGAAGCATTATTTCTATTAGGTAGAATACTGAAAAATCACTATTTGTAATTTAAAAACCAATACTATTTGTAACTCAAAAACCACTGAAAAGTATATCTACGTTACTAAAATCTTTTATTTCTCTGTCTGTCTGGTGCAATTGTTGTAATTTGTGAAAATAGAAATAATTTCTACAAGTTTGCTACGGGAATCGAACATGCAACCTTCTGCTCCGAAGTTAGACGTCTTAGCTATTAGACCACGAGGACTACATTCTAATCTCTATAAAAAATATAAATATATCATAGATATATGATTCACATGCTGGTTCTAAAAGCAGTCGTGGATTGAGAGAATATAGACATCAAAAATTAAATAAAAAAAAAACAACTTAAATTGATGTAATGTGTGTGTGTGTGTGTGTGTGTGCGTGTGTGTGTGGTTTTTTTAATAAATAAAAATTTATTTTTATTTGCGAGGCTTCCGGAGCGAAGCGACGGGTAGCCGACTAGTTTATCCGAACATTATTTATTCAAGTGTATTTTTGTTCATTTGATCATCTTTATACGATAGGAAATAAAAAATAAAATTTGCAAAATTAAAACTTAAGTGTTTAATTATTAAAAATATTAAACTTTAATATATTATATTGGATGTAAATTATGTAATTTAATTTAGATACTTATTCTGTGCCCTAGAATTTATTTGTGTATAGGTAAATTAAATATTTTGAATTATGCTCAATAACCTGGGGGAAGGTATATCGTTAAAGATAACCTTTTATTCTCCCCTACCCTCAGATATAATTTAAGTATCACTGCTTTATATGACAAATTCTTCAAAATTATCGTTTTGTTTTGCAACATTGGCAGGACACGAACAATTTCGATTCGCGTAACTGTTTCGATACTATCGGATTAGGTTTGCCGCAAGTTTTGGCCAACTTCCACGAATACGGTAGGATAAACTTATATCACTCCAAATGGAAAGGAAACGAAATAATAAAAAAAAGGGAAATGGTTAGAATTGTGACTTTTATCTTGTGTTTCATCTTAATTGACTTCTGTCAAAAACCCGGACAACAGTGGCTTGGGAACAGTTTATCATAATCGGACCATTTGTTGTCCAATGAAGGCAAATCATGGGAAAACTCCTTTCTTATAACGACCGAATAAATCAGATAAAGTAATTCCGATTCGGACTGACTTACAACGGCTGCTTGATCGCAGACAATGTCAAATTACTATCATTACCCAAATTCTGTTTAATGCCTTGTATGCGCACGGGGAATTAAGTGGGCGACAACCCCAAAACCAAATTTGTACACAAGACAATTCAGAGATCTACTACGTCTTCGGTTTCTAATCTAGCCGCAGTTAATTTATAAAAAAGAATTGATGCAGTGCAACTTCTACGAGGCCGTCTTTTTGTTATTTAGTGGGGACTTCAGAATGACCCTTGTTTTTCCTTATTGTTATCGGTCGTCCGCCCGGTTTGGATGCGATATTTTTGGAGGAGGTTGGAGTGGTTCGAGAAAATGTTATATTTTGGTGGGAAGGTGGGGGGAAGGGGTGTCAATTGAGTCCAAAGGTCAAGTACGAATAAAAAAAAATCCATTCGTGAAAAACAAGATATTAACAAATTGGAAAGAACTTACAGCCTACATTACAAGAAAACAAAGAACGCATGTAACTAAACAAAACACAAATATTCACTGAGCTATTTTTGCTATTTGTACTGGGAATCGGAGACAGTACTGTTTCGAGGTTTGTTGACCTCTCATCAGTCCGATCTGCCCAGTATATGTAGCTCAATGAAAGGTATACTGAGCTAGATATACTGGGCAGATCGGACAGTACCTCGATATGGCAATCGTTTTGTTTAGTTATGTGCATTCTTTGTTTTCTTTTAATGTAAAAATTGTTCTAACGCACGTTAAATTTCATTTGTAACTTACAGCCTACTTTCTTTAAAATTGCTATTTCTTAATATTTCTTTCTTTTTTTTAAAAAAAATCGCCTGCATTTATATTCTAATTATAATGCCTATTGAATATAGACATTGCAAATTTTCCACTTTCTGAATAAAAGAAGTAAAAACTCGTTATTTACTACAATTGTTCAAATCGGATCAATTTCAATCGTATCAGACCGCGCGCAATGGATTAACTGAGCATTTAATAGTCATTGTTTAAGACAATGAGGTATTAACAAAAATAGATAGAAATCCATTGTTTAGATTCCAATGCTTTTCTATGGGAATTTTTGTCTCCTTCTCGTGCTAATTTCTCCACAATGATCCCATTTGGAAAAGATTCCAAATATAAAAATTAGACCTCAGTCCGCAACCCTCGAATATGCATATCAAGTTTCAAGAAGATTCATCAAAAGCGGTTCAAAAGTTAGAGGATAACAAACTCTATTGATTACTTAAGTTGTCACGTGTGCTCAAATATATGAGAGAAGAATACAGCCTGCACACTAGCTTAAACATAAAACAAGCATTAACAGTCCACAGCTTTCGCCTCAGTACAACGAGGCATCTTCAGTGGATATCTGAAGATCATATACTATCCACTGAAGATGTCTCGTCGTACTGAGGCGAAAGCTATGGACTTTCAATGCTTGTTTTGTATTTATGCTTGTGTGCATAAATTGTTGCAAATTGTTTACAATTCTATTATTCTTTTCTTCCAAAGCACTACAGCCCGATGTGGGCCAGGGCTGCCTTCACGATCTGCCTCCATTCCTCTCTTCTGTCAGCTTTCTCCCACCATCCGGTAACTTTCATCTTCTTCAGGTCATCCAAAACATCTTGGATCCAACTTTTCTTGGGCCTGCCACGTTTTCTAACACCCAGAATATTGCCTTTATAAATGTTTTTAGGCATTCTATCCACTCCCATTCTCTGCACATGCCCCAACCAGGAAATTCGACGAGATTTTATAAATCTAACTATATCTTCTCCTTCGAGTATATTGTTTATTTCTTCATTGTACCTTATCCTCCATCTTTCTCCTTCCTTCACTGCTCCATATATTCGTTTTATAATTTTCCTCTCGAATCTACGTAAAGTCTCCGCGTCATGGTTGGTAAGGGCCCATGTTTCTGCTCCATAAGTTACTACAGGTCTAATTAAGGTTTTATATAACTTGATTTTTGTTTTCCTAGTTAAAAGAGCAGATTTTAGGAGTGGTACATTTGCGTAATAAGCCTTATTACCTCTCATCACCCTTTTGTTAATTTCTTCAGATGTATTATTTACATTGTTAATATTCACTCCGAGATATGTGAAATCACTGACTCCTTCAAAGTCATAACCATTTATCTCCAATCTTTGAATTCTTCTCCTAGTTTCAGATGTCGACATTTTCAAATATTTGGTCTTTTCTTCATTAATTTTGAGTCCTAACAATTCTATTATAGTACTGTTCGTTTTCGTTTACGAGAACCTTCAACGCTTTTGCGCATGCGTCAGATCTCCTTGGATTTCATGAAAATAGGGTTGAGGAAAAATAAAGAGAGGATATTTACTTTTTATCAGTGTTAGTTTACTAGTAGCTGCGTTCTATTTGCGCTTTTCGGGAAAGAATTATGGAAAGAATAAATACTATTGCAAAAATAACAGGTACTAAATGAAAAGCAGGTCTTAGGAAAGTGCCCATCTCAGCGTATCACCCCTTTGAGGAGTAGAATCGTCTGCGTTGTCGTGGCTCTCGCTTTTCAAAACGAACAGTACGAAGCTCTTTTCAGCACTTACATACAGGTAACATTAACTTACCTTGTATGAATTGTTAATTCATAATAAAACACACACAAAAAAAAATTATATTCTGATTATATAATTACAATATCTAAAATTTGCCAGGACTTACATAAAAATTTAGAAGCCTAATTAGAAAGACACTTTACGAATAATACTAATTATTATATTCCATCTGGGTTTACATTTCTTAAAAACAAACGCCGTCTTTATCCCTATCTAACACAATATAAAGGTGGGTTTGATTTTTCTCCCTTCGGGTGTCCACAAGATCTTTTCCTTTATTTCGCATATTTATTTATCGTTCAGTGGGAAAAACCTTCAGTAGTGGTATTTTTAAGTCCGTAATTTCCTAATTTTTCTGCTTTCTCA
This sequence comes from Thereuonema tuberculata, assembly GCA_023159025.1. Classification (NCBI taxonomy): domain Eukaryota; kingdom Metazoa; phylum Arthropoda; class Chilopoda; order Scutigeromorpha; family Scutigeridae; genus Thereuonema; species Thereuonema tuberculata. Next base: position 20,703 of record JAFIDM010080548.1, on the reverse strand, counting down.
GAGAAAAATCGAATGACTTAACGATTGTTTTAATGTAAATTCCGTTGTTTACTTTCAAAACCGAACCGGAACTTAACCATAGCGGAACGGAAGTCAGACCGGAAACCGCATTTAAGTGGCAACCGGGGCTTGCCAGTGTGTTATTATTTATTTATAACATCATTATAAAGCTGATTGAATTCGATTAAAAATAGATGGTTCACTGGCATTAGAACATCCGCCTTGTGTTTAGGAACGCAGCGATTACAATGTTTAAAGGAATGGGAGAAATTCCAACCTGCGCAGAAGGCAGTTTCAAGACAATTCGAAAAACCAACAAAAGAGCAAAAACCATTTCACGGTTACGGCAGCTTTTCGTCGGGTGAAACGGGGATGTTTTTACAAAAATTCAAGAAAAATCATAGATTTTTACAAAACTTTTCGGGAATAAACGAAATAAAAAATAACAGGTTTATCTTTATGGCAAGTCAAGTTTTAGAGGCGTAAAGACTTAGATTCTTATTTGTTATTTGATTTCCGCCTCATCTTTTTTTTTGGCAAGTTAGCTTGTATTAATATATCTGTTTGCTTCTTTGATCGCGCTCTTATTATAGTGGGCTTTTTTTTTTTAATGGCTTAAGAACGACAGAGGCTACGCTGCGCCAGGAACAAGGTAGGAAATTGATAACGAGTCGTTGAAAGGAAGATTAACACATACAGAAGAAAGGAGAAAACATCCCAGCCCATGCTGGGATTCGAACCGAGGTTCTGGCGGTATCAGCCGTGTGATTAGGGCGTCGCCTTGACCATTCAGCTGTGCTCGAACGACCTGTAGTATTGTAAAAATTAATCATTTAACCCATCAAGCTCTCTGACACGAGTGCATGAGGACTAATTTATTAATGGTCTCAGATGACCTACTACACTGCCCATCTCATTTACACTTGAATATTATTATTTATTATTTTTTTTAATGTTTTAATACATATGTTAATGCTTTTATACCGAGGGATATCGTTAGTATAGCTAACGTTTTTTGTAGCTTACAAGCCCGAAGTTTCTATTCGTATAATTACGTTACCAGGAATTTTCTTAGAATCTTCTGCAGAAGTTGCAGCTTTGTATGACTTCTTTTTCATTACCTACATCACTGACGATAACTTATACATTTCTCCTTAAAATTGAATTTTTTATTTGTCAGCGTTGCACAGTAAAATGAAGCTAAAAGTCCCCTGAGCCTTTTTTTTTTTTCTCTTTCACTTTTCATTTAGTCCACACTTATTATTTCTTGAATATTAATATCGTGAGAAATCTCAAGCTTTACAAAGTATAATAAATCCGAAGGCATTGTCATAACTAATTTTTAATAACTAATCACAAATTTGGAAATAAATTTTTATTATTAAAAGTTAAATATAATAAAAACACTCATTAAAATTTGCCTAAATAAAAAGCCTAAAAGAAAAAGGTTGCCAGGCAACCGAAATATTGTTGCATAGTCGATTCTGTTCGCAACACTGTAATTTCGCATGCGCGTTGCCAGGCAACCGAAATATTGGTGCATGGTCAACTCAACTGCGAAAACTTCCGACTGTTACAAAGGGATTTCAATATAGCATTGCCCGTATGTTTTAGAATTTTAAACTTTAATTTATTTTACGTTTTAGTTTTAAGATGAAGGTTTTAATTACTTGAATTAATTTTTTTTTTTTTTTTTTTTTTGTTTTTTTGAATAAATACAATGTTTGTTTCTGTAACATATACGAGGCTTTTAGAGCAAAGCGACGATGTACAATTATTTAACAACTTTCGGATTTTAATCACAGCAGTATTTAAGACATGATAAAAGCTCTATTTGACTTGAAAAAACGGAAGAGTACATGATACGTTAGATGTAAAGGATATAAATGAATAAAATATATGGTCAGAGGGAGAGAAAAATATATTCGTAGTATTGTTTTCAAGAATTCACAAAAAGAAAATTAAAATATTAGGATGTAAAGTAGAAAATTGAAATAGTAGTTCCTATCAGAATATTGTATCACAAAATTATCACATCCATTACATACACTTGGAAATGTTTTCTTTTGTGAAAAACAACAAGGAAAAAAAAAATCCTTCAAATCAATCACAAAATGAAAGAAGGACTTGTCAGATTGGAGAGGAAAAAAAAAAAGGAAATTCTGTAAACATGTAGCGTCGTATTTTCCCAAAGATTTCCGATCGAGCGTTGTTCCTGTCAGGACTTGGGAAATGTTTCTCATCACTGCCACCAGACTGCGTCTGACCAGAATAACTAATGAAGCGCCTGTAATTTGTTCTTAACGCATTGACGAAACCAATAGAGCAATACCAACAATAATACTAATAATAATTGAAGCGATATATTTAGTTTTAGAGAAAACAATAGAGCGTCATGTGATTATAGGAACCTCGCAGAACTTAAAGCCTCCTTCCCATAGTGCGTAATTTTCTTAATATTTTTTTTTTTTTTTTTTTTTTTTTTATAATCGTAAAAACGATTAAACCCGAAAATCTGAAATTTTAAAATTTTATTTATAATATTTACTGTCTATAAACTGTATAAATTTCAAATTTTCTTAAAAAAAGAAATATTTATTTGAGATGTCGAAATCGGAACTTAAGTCATATCAAACTGCAGGCATGGATTAATTAAAAGCGATTAAATTTTTCATTGTTAGAAATTAATATTATTTTGGTACCATCATTTTTTTTCTTTTTTTTTTTTGTTGATTTCCCGAACTTTGTTGGGACAAAGAGTGGCTCGATTAAGTAAATACTTTGGATAATAAGAAACAAATAGGACTGTATTAAAAGGATCGCTCGCAATGCCATTACTACTTACACTTGAAAGCAGAAAAATCGCACAGTTGCATTTGCTTACTTTTTGTTTTATTTTCCCCGCGATTCACAATTTTTTTTAAATAAAATACTGTCAATTTAAAGATCGTTTCATCACCTATCCAATGATACCACTTAATGCGTGTCAGCAGAGTGCTTTTTGTAGGAATCTCGTAGCCAACCCGAAAACCTCGTTTTCGTACAGCCTGGCAAATGGTAATTAAAACAAAATTCAATACAAACATTTATAAAACAATCTTTATTAATAACGGGCATTCCCTCCTCTAGCCTTATGGCCCTTATTCGATTTTTCATCGATTTTATCAATTGGGGTGTTGTTTTGTTGTTGTTATTGTCTTGGTTTTGAAGGGAAAATACACACTTAAATAGTATCATTGGATAGGTGATGAAACGATCTTTAAATTGACATTATTTTGATTAAAAAAAAAATTGCGAATCGCGAGGAAAATAAAAAAAACAAAAGTAAAAACATGCAACTCTGCGATTTTTCTGCTCTCAAGTGTATTTTGAAATAGGAAACCGTTGCACGCTCAACTATCTTTCACATAATAAGGACTGAGTACGTAGTGCTGGAGGAATGGAAGGGTGGATACCAAAAATAAATCTACCTAGGTCATAACTTGGACCACACTTACGTTACGTACCAAATTTTATGAAAATCCGCCCAGGTGTTTTAACGTTTTGCGATTACAAACACAAATGGATATGAAGAAGAAAAATGTTCAAGTGGAATATTAAGATTTGACATGTTCAGTCAAAAAATAAAAAAATATATTTAAATGATTTAGAAATTCAGTTTTTTTATTTTTTTATAACTCCTCTAATGACCTTTAATCTATGTTATATTGCAGATATCTTCGAATAATTAATCGGAAACTAATTACGCGGCAGAGTAATGTTACTGTAAAAATGCACGAAATTGAATGTTTCTTTTTTTGATTAGGCGAGGCGTTGATTCGGATATTTGGCCATTCGTATAATCGAAATTCAACTGTAGTTTGGCTTTTGCAAACAAAAGAACAAATTACAAGCAAAAGCCTTTTCTGTTTGACTGAGGATGTTAAGTCGTACTATGCCATTGGAACCTCATTCTTCAAATGTGTCTGCGCTTGTTTGAGCATCACGTTAAAACGGCTGGACACATTTCCCTAAAATTTTTGCACGTAGCTTATTTTCCAGCTAACTAAAAAACCCTGGGTTCATTTATTTCTGTCTCATTCCTCAAATATAACCGCCGAATTTCCTCAACAACATGGCTGGAATAATTTCTTTTAAACATTTGATATGTTACACAATACTCCTAAAATGTCTGCTGTTTAATCACAACAACTATATTTTATCAGGTTGAAGAAAGAATTCAGTTGAGGAAGAAGAAAGAGATTTCTTGTCCTCAGTTATTCAACCTGAAGAAGTTTTCTGTTAAGGAAAATGAAATATAAGCAAAAGCAAAAGGAAGGGTTAACGTGCTGACAAATTCACTGAAAAATGTCTGTTAAGCCCAGCACAAGAATAAACAAAAAGAATTGCCAAAAAGAATTGAATCGGAAAAGGCAATTCTTTTTGTTTATTCTAGTGCTGGGCTTAACAGACATTTTTCAGAAAATGAAATATAGTTGTTGTGATTAAAGAAGACCTTTTTAGGAGTATTGTGAATTTCACGATTAAACGAAGAGTATAGATTTCATCTGCTGTTTACTTATGGTCCAATTTTAAGTAGGAGCAAGATTATTTTGGCTCCACCCCCTACAGTCCTCGAAAAGACCATCTAATGATGTCTCCATAAAGCGAAAGAACAGTTGAGCAGGTGTACGTAATGAGTAAAAATAAAAAGAAGCAACAATAAGAATTATATAAATAAATCAAATTTAATGTGCGTGACAATATTATTATATAATAAGAAAAAAAAAGCAGTTAACTAAGCAAAAATTCACTGAATTATTAACTGTACTAATTCGATAGTTTTTTGTACTGGGAATCGGAGACAGTACTGTTTCGAGTTGCTAAGCTCTCATCAGTCCGACTCGCCCAGTATATCCATCTCAGTGAAGAAGGACAATGTACAAAATGAACAAACAAACAACACGATACCCCTCAATTAATATCAAAAACATCAAAAAACAACATCAAGGATTGTCCGATTCCCAGTACAAAACCAAAATTAGCTCAGTATTATTTTTTTTGTTGTATGCATTATTTATTCTTTTTAAGCAATAATATTTATCAGATAATAAGTTTATATAATAATATTTGTTAAATTCGATTTATATACTAATTTTTTAATGAATTAATCCTTACTAAGCTAAGCGGAATGCTAGCGTGGATTGATTGTTCATCCCTTTTATTCTTGATTTGTTTTTTGATGTTTTTTAATTGAGGGGGGGTCATTGTTTTGTTTGTCTGTCCGTTTTATATGTTGTTCTAATTCACTGAGCTAGGTATACAGTGTGAGTCGGACTGGAGACAGTGCTGTCTCCGATTCCCAGCACAAAAAAAACCAAAATTAGCTCAGTGAATTTGTTTAGTTATGTGCGTTCTTGTTTCCTATTTATTTAATTAATTAGGAGTTTAAAGTGAATCAAATATATTGATGAAATGAGAAAGACATTGACACACACACACGTAGGAAACAATAATGTGTTTTAAAAATTATGAAAAAAGAATACATTACCATTTAGGGCTTGATGACCGGCCGTTTCGACATTCTAAGCGGATTGTTATCTCAACGGAATCGTAACAGAAAATAAAAGGTTTCTTTTTTATGTAATAAGAATTACAATTTATTTTTTAACGAGGAAATTTCGGAAGCGAAATAGCAATTAAATGAATAAACCAAACAGTTCCTTAGAAACGACTGGAACCTTCTAGTTATTATGCAGGAGAGCAAAAAAGCTGTTTATAACGGACGTGCTTCTATTATACCTTCGAGTTCAGTCAGATGGAAAAGGACAACTTAATACTTCAGGAATAATAATTTGCAACCAACATCTTACAAAAAAATTATCAATGATTGCATTTTAAATTTATTGGCTTCATTGAAGCCTAACTTATGGAGTCCTCACACTCTACTCCCACTTCATCTATCAATGATACTTATAAACTGAAAGGAAATAGGAAATAAAGACATTTGCAGTTAGAACTACATGTAAGGCTTTGATGGCACTGAAATTACCATATCCATCGTTTAGTGGGGAGTCAGTATGCAGCGCTGGGAGGTGGGGTGGGGAATTTGAGAACTACAGCGAGAGAATGGAGATCAAAGTAAATGTGTCTTAAAGGCTTTTAAGTTGGATTACAAATAATTAATGCACTAAGTTTAAAGGAAATCGTCCAGTTGCTTTGTCGTGATATGCAACAGCCCAACATATAAGCAAAGGAGAAACATTTTCAAGTGAAATAGTAACACTTCACATACTTGAGTTAAAACTTTTAGTTCTGATCATATAAATTATTGCACAATCAAAACCAAAATTCTGACAGTTTTTTTTTTTTTTTTTCCATTTCAATTTTCAATTTAAAATTCCATGGGAGTAGTTCTTATATATAAACTCTGCTATCACAGTGTAGTGGGGGAATGAGGACTTTTGGAAAATAGGGAGGACGGGGGGGGGGGGGGGGGGCGGGGGGAGTGAAGATCATAATAATGATGATCATGCCTTAATCATTGAACGTATAAAAAAAGCATCAATTTTAAAGAAATCATCTTGCTATTGTGGCGATGGGAAGAGTGGATACCAAAGTGATTGGGACTACCTACCAAATTTGATGAAAATCCGTGTAGCTGTTTTGGCATACGTACAAACAGACAGAAAAAAAAATGATGTAAATTAAATAATACAAAATCTTTTAAATTAACAACAATGTACGATATTCTGTATTGTTTAGGTTAACTGTTCTTTAATTCACCTCTTGCTGACATGCCTAAAGCAAACGTCAGGTAATCTTGACTTTTTTTTGAGTTTTTCCTTGTTTTATCTTAATTCACGCCATTCGCTTTTGAATGCACTTCCCTCCAATTTATGAAAATTTATTTTTAATCAGCTGTCCACTGAAAAGCAATATGGAATAAATTTCTATTATTTTTTTTTTTCACTTTATTTTTACAATTCCAGGAAATAAGAAGGGAGGTAAGAGTAATTTGCAAAAATAAATGTATGCTTGTATATATCTATTGAGTCACTAAGCATTCTTTCGGGTCAATTTTAAGGATGTGGGAATAAGTCTAGGTAGTGATGGAGTCGTGCTCATAATTTAAGATAGACTACAACTCAAAAGAAATCAATCCAGTGGCTACTGATGGATTCTGATGGTCATTCTTGAAGGATGGCGAACAAAATAACCCTGTCTACGTTTGAAGTAAGGCCAAAACAAGCAAATTTTAAATTTCAAAAAAAAAAAAAAATCAGCCAGCAGCCATTTTTGACTGATGCGTAAACAAACACATGGAAAGACCAATAATAAATTTAAATAAACAAAAAAATAAAAATACAGTCAAACCTCGTTATAAGATCACCCTTTGGGACCTCGCGAAAGTGACGTTAAGCGGGATGACCTTATAACCGATTCACACGCATTTGTCAATAAATAAGCATTATATAAATACAGTATAATTCTTTGTAAAATTTAATACTTACAAAAATATCAGTTTATTAGGTTATAATTTTTTAATTTAGTTGAACCAATTAAAATTAATGGAATCAGAAAGAAATTATTTTTAAAAATTTTTAATTCAGAATAAAGTTGTATACAAATAGTACTAGTATGCTCAAGCAAAGTACTGATGTACAACTTACCTTACTTAAAATAATCCGTAATATAGAACTGTCGCGATTTTGGTTTCATCTTTTGTTCAATGTTTTCTAAGTTTTGTAGTTTCTGAAAATTTAATGCTTTTAGTGCTTCTGCTTGTGTCACTGCTTCACTTTTAGTATCACTGTCATTATCCTCACTTTCTAATGCATTGCAATTTAAAACTTGAGAAACAATTTCGGAAATCGAAGCTTGAGAAGTGGTAGCAATTTCATCATCAATTCTCACATATTCACTTTCCCCTTCTGTAGCATAGCCGCGATTTCTGAGATCTTGTATTAACACAGGTAAAGGAATATCGTCTTCAACATCTTTTTTCCTAGAATTTGAGGGGATGAAGTGCTTTGTGAAAAAGCTGTCCCCTTCGTTAGTTGGAGAAATGTCGCCGATAAAAGATCGTACCCACGGAAAAATTCTTGAAATTGAATCAGTGTGGCACTGAAATCACAGACAAAAGTGACCTTATATGCGATTACGGTATTTGAGACCCTGACCATATATCCGATAATCCATATCAAAGATTCCTATTCAATGAGCCGGGACTTTAGAAAAGTGACCTTATATGCGGGGTGACCTTATATCGAGGTCCGACTGTATCATAAAGTTTGTAATCAGCAGTTAAAAAACAAACCCAATCGGACAAGAACACCAAAAGACAAATAAAGAAAAGAAAAAAAATCAAGAATAGTAAGAACACTTCACTTGCATCTTATGATAAGTCAACAATAATTCTTAATAATAGTATTTTTTTTTTTTTGATGTACGATCTCATTAAACAACCTACAAATTCAAAAACGCCATAATTCGCAATTTCCGAGCTCTAAAAGTTAACGAGATTGTAAATGTCAATAATCTAACCATTTTCTTACTCAATTTCAAACAGATTCAATTCACCCAAAATCCCTGGGACTAAGAGGAACATGTGCAATTCAATATGAAAATAATTCCCTGTTAGTAATTTACTTTTTAAACTCTGGCTTCCATTTTTTCTAACTTATCGATTATATAATTTTTCTACTTCTTCTTTTTTTTTTATTTCGAAATGAACTGAATTAACTTAGATTTTTTTATCTGTTTCATCAACGAAACAAATCACGCAAACACTCCATCCAATTCCAATAAATGCTTTTCCACTCAAATAAATTCGTTCCCGTCCACAGTGGCGTTGCTTTGCATTGCTTGCCCGGCGGAATTTAACTCGCCAGTCGAACGCGTGGTGGCGCAAATTGCGGCGCTTTCCCTCCCGGAACTGCCGGGACCTTGAAAGCGCAGCGGCCCAATCGTGATCTATTTGCGTCAAGTTTGGAGTGCCATACTTAAACCGGAAGCATGAACTAATAGAGAACGATCATCGGTAAGTTTGGAATTAACTAGAAACACAACGACTTAATTGACTCCGAAAAGAAAAAAAGAACTCTGCCTTCGAGTATTAGTAAATTTTTTTTCAATCTTTGTCGGGGACTGGTTTTTCAATCTCATTTAAAACCTTATTAAAAAAAAAAATATCAAAACCGCCTGACAAATTTATGAGGTATTTCATTCACATACAGCAAGAAATACAGCATCATCACACGACTGGTGAAGACAGTTTTTTTTACATTTATTTTTTTTTCTTTTTGTCTCTCAGTACTTGGTGATCTGTTACCTTGAGTTGACTATCTTTAGGCTAAAACGAAATCCGTTATGGAAAGACACTTTTAAATGCAGGCGACCAAGGTCTAGTCATCAACAATATATTCATGTCACAAAAATATCTTTATACTGATTAAAAATAATAATGCTGAACAAGTCCAGCACTGAAACACAGCTTGTCATTCCGCTATTCTTTCAGTGTGGATTAATAAATAATATAAAAAGAATGATGCATAACCATCTTTATTACTAAGCCTTAGTTCCAAATATTTCTATTTTTTATTTTACTGTCCACTGTTTTCTTATTTGCTGTGAAATAAAAGAGAATTACTGTCCGTTTTTGTTTACGAGAACCTTAAACGCTTTTGCGCATGCGTCAGGTCTCCTTCGATTTCATTAAAATAGGGGTGAGGAGAAATAAAGAGGGGATGTTTACTTTTTATCAGTGTTAGTTTACTAGTACTTGCATTCTATTTGCGCTTTTTGGGAAAGAATTATGGAAGGAATAAATACTATTGCAAAAATGCTCCTCCGTTATTTTTTTCTTAAAAGCGAATGTCCAAAAGAATTTCTTAGGAAAGTGAAACTCGCGCAGACATTAAGAGGATGATTATCCTTTGTTATATAGATGAAAATCTATTGTTTTGTGTGTCATGTAAATTTCTTTGGGAATTTTTTGTGATAATTTCCCGGAAAGGACTCACAAGAAAAAACAAAACAAAACAAAAAATGTAAAATATAAAATCGTTTCTTGTCCATCGTTTCACACCAAACTTCAAGAAGATTCATCGAACGATTCCAAAGTTATTAGGAGTACAGAAATGTACACACACACACACACACACATATATAGATAGATATTATTAGCAAATTAATTAAATTGTTGCGTTAAATTAGGGTGATCAGATTTTTACATTGGCAAAGCGGGACACCATTGACCGGGGGGGGGGGGGGGGGGAAAAAAAAAAAAAAAAAAAATCTAAAGGTTAAAGAAAAAAAAAAAAAAAAAAAAAAAGGAATCCCCAGTTCGCCAATCAAACAAAAAAAGGAATTCAATAATCAAAAAAAAAAAAAATCGGGACTTTTTTAAAATGCCGCGGGACGCGGGACAAATTGTTAAAAATCGGGACGTCTGGTCACCCTAGTTAAATGCAAGTAAAGCAAAATTATACATTGTTACTTACAATCATTTTGAGAATTTATACTACCAATTTATTCTTGACTTTAATATATTATTTTTTTCCTGTAAAACGTTTTTAAATCATTGTTACAACCATTAGCTCTGTTAGAATGAGCGCGATAAAGAGACAGTTCACAGGTCCCGAAAACTGGCTTTAAAATGGGTTTGTGTTGTGTTTTTTAATATACTTTTTAAGCATTATTATGGAGAGTTCAGGACACACACAGACTGACTGACTGATTTGATATGCCTTTCTATTTCCTTGGGAAGTCCTCTTTTTGTAGGCCTAATCGTACTGTATACCATTAATGTATGCCAATGTATATATTTGAGTATTCTTTTAAATGTAATGCAAATTTACCGGATATAAACCAATCATCAGACACCTTCCCTACTATATTACGTGTTATTACAAGAAGATTCTGTAATATAATGCGAGGCTTCTCTACAGCGCTAATGAACTATAGATAATATTTAATACGACGGGTGACGTGTGAACTCGTCTTGAATTGACACAAACACTCAACCGTAGCTAAATGCTAAGATAGAGCAGTAATTGTATCAATATAAGACAAACATTGCAGACCACTCTGACAAAAAAAAATAATAATAAATAAAATGGAATTCATTATATTTTTTTTTTCAATAACTGGTTCGGAATTACACAGTGAAAACGCTAAAGATATTTAAAATGGAAAACACAAAAAATTTAAACAGGTAAGAAAATTCAAATGCTACTTTTCATTAAACGAAAATGAAAAGGGATTTTTTCTTTTCCCCTTTTCTTTTTATTTCTTTGGTGATGTTTTTTTATCCGCCCCTTTTGCCCTTGAGGATTCAATTATATTTTGTTTTTATTTTGTCTTCTTTGCCAGCTTCACAAGTCATTTGCAGATATATTCATAGAATGATCTTTTTTTCTATCATTCCATCCCTCCCCCATAACCCTCAGGAAAAGAGGCTCTCGGAATTTTTCCCGAGGGAAGGAGAGAAATGTTTGCGCGGGAAAAGAAAAGCTTTTTACGATTTAACAGACCAAAGCACTTTAAATGCATTTGCCGAAGAAACAAACGTACGGCAAACCAACCGTAGCAGTGTTTCAATAGTTCGGATTATTTTCTTGGTTTTAAAGGCGTCGTTTCGCCAAATGCCTATTAAAATGATATCCACACACGAAAACAAAGACTGACTTCCTACTGCTCCGATTTTCATGAAGTTTGGTGCGTAACAAGATTGCGATAATTAATGGACCAATACCAAATTTCAACAAGATCCGATGAAAACTGAGATCTTTTTCCAGCCTTTTAGCTTATAGTAGGTGTTTTCTTTTTTTTTAAAGCAATAACCCGGTACATTATATCATTATTATATCAGTTTAGCTAAGTTTGGTTCCGTTTTGATTGTACAGTATTTACCAGATTTATAACCAGGATCAATTTTAACACTAACGGCGCTTTAAGAAAAAGACCAAGGAAAATCTAAATTATTTTCGACAACCAACGGCGCTGTCGTTAAAGGCAGTACATAAAAGGAAGGTCTGTTCATTTATTTCTTTTTTGTTTCTTTGGCACCGGACAACCCCAGAATCTTCTAGAATACGGGTGGGGAAACTGCAGCCTTTTGTGATGCTCAGTGCGGTCTTTCGAATGCAATTTCAAATTCAGATCTGGTTTAAGTTGGAAACTTACAAAAAAAAGAAAAAGAACAATAAAAGGATAATATTATAAATAAATAGAAAACCACAATGCGAAAGAAGTCAGAGCTGAAAATTTAAAGGCTTCTTGGGCAGACTATTTACAAAATCGATTGAAATAAATATCCAAATAATTCTATTGCGATGCAGTCAAGCCTCACTTAACGACAGAGTTAGGTTCCTCGAAAACTTGTCTTAATAACTTATTTTCGCTTAACGAATAGCAATTTTCCCATTTATTATATTTTGTAATTTTAGATATAATCTTAGAAAACTGGTGCATACTAATTATTAACTAAATATAAACCTTTCATAATCTACCGTGAACATTTTAATAGCATACATAAATAGAATGCTGTAAAGCTTCGACGTTATATATTATATATATGGAGGGTTCAGAAGCCAATCAGTGTAAGTCAATAAACCAAAAAATGAAATAGGTTTTTTAAAATGACGTACCAAAAAATAACAACGTTTGTAAATTTGAAGAATGAATTTTTAATTGAAAGATAACATAACTATACACTTGGAGGAGTGATTTGGACACTTTGTCACCCAAAAGTATAAACATTAGAGTATAATTTACAGGAAAAATTTCAATTTAAAAAAAAAATGACTTACACTGATTGGCTTCTGAACCCTCCATATAATAAATGCATGCAGCAAGCAACAATACAATTTGGAAACCTAACATGTAGCCTTCCAATGATAAAAGGTCCCCACCTCTGTTCTAGTAGAATTAAATATAGCAATGTGGTGCTTGCGCCCTTTTGCAAGATTTTGAGCAGTAATGATTTTTATTTATTTATTTATTTAAAAACCTGAAAATAAATAAATAAATATGTGAAATGGAACAAAGCCCGATGAGTTTACTCAGGGGCAGTCGGCGAAGTGTTAGGAATCCGTGGCTTGTCAAGGTCATGGTCGGTTCCAACCCCATCCAAATACCCACACACCAATTTGCTTCGCTACAATTAAACCGCGGCTCTTTTTCGGCCAATAATAATTCCTTTTTTTTTTTATTATTATTACAAAGGTTATCCCAACCGGGCATCGGAAGCCTGATAAAAATTATTGGATTCTGGGTCAGGTTTGCAGGTGTGAATGATCCCTTCCAGTAACTTATGAGTCTAGCGTTCCTAAGAACCTCATCATCACCAGAAGAAACAACCAACTTATTCCTACTGAGAAATAAATCATAGCCCTACAATTACACCGGCATTTCGCTTTCAACCTGTATTTAGTTTAAAGTTTGTTATACCTTTAATAGGAATTAACACACAGACTAAAATAAAAAATTACAATCAAAAGTCCAATCACTGGCAAAAAAAGAAGTTAAAGCCTACTTTCCTTTCTTTTTTCTTTTTGTAAAGTCGTGGAAACGTTAAAAATGAAAACCTATATTTACGTTTCAATTCTAATAACGTTTTAAAATTTAGAATCGAATTTTCACTTAAAATGTTATTCCATTACTATTTGCATCAGAGATCTGAAATTTCAAGAGTACAAGGATGCTGCTTCAGCATGATGGACATGATGCAAGCTGGTTATTAAGTTTTATACCTTTACTCTAATAACCTTAAAACCTACGAAACGGATTATTTAGAAATGTGGAATGAATATTACGTCTCATTAAAAAAAAAAAAGAAAAAAAATGTTTAGAGACTATACTAATAACGAGGTGGTCCTTCACTAGTTTTGATCTAATTCTTCTAGGCATAGATTCTACAAGGTGTTGAAATCGTTCCGCAGGAATATTAGCCCATGCTGACAGCCCTTAGTTGCTTCGAATGGATCTTTCCACTTCGTCCCACAATTGCTCGATGGGGTTGAGATCAGGTGACTGAGCCGGCCAATGAAGTGGAAATCAGAGTCATGTTCACTTTACCAAACGGAGACCAATCGAACACGGTGACAGGGTGCATTGTCCTGTTGAAAGTGGCCATCTGCATCAGGGAAAGTGTAGCCATAACAGGTGTACGTGGTTGACAACAATGTTTTGAGGAAGTTCGTGGCATGAAGGAGATGTTTCCAGGGGTATTAGGGGACCAAGTGAGTCCCAGGAGAACATTCCCCAGACCATTATTTCACCGCCACTCGCTTGTAGAGTTGTCACTTGGCAAGACGGGTCCATGGATTGGTGCTGTCTGCGCCATATTCTCATAGTCTCCTAAGTATGGTGGAGGAGGAACCGAGACCTTTTTCCTCACATCACATGTCCAATTACGATGCTCCTGGGCCCACAGAAGGCGCGCTTTCCTATTTTTCTGTCATAGCAAAGACACCATTGCTGGTCTCTTGCTGTTAAAAACCAATCAGGGACAAGGTCCGTCTGTTGGGATATGCACCTTTTGGTGCACCTACGTTGTACTCAGTTGTAATCTGCGTGTTGTTGTCCTTCTGTTGCCGCAGACGATTCGTGCCTTTTCCGTCTATAGTTGCGTTTATTGCTTGAAGTTTTTTTTTGGCCTAACTGCCATTCTCTGAACACCCGCGATACTGTTGCACGAGAAAAAAACCCAGGATCTCCAGTTTCCGAAATACTGGAACCAGCTCTTTTTGAGCCCACGATCATGCCTCGTTCGAAGTCGTTTAAATCTTCTGTCTTACCCATGTTCCGGCGAACTCTACTGGTACACAGTTCTCTGGATACCGAGCATGTCTTTTATAAGTTGTTGTTATTTTACTGGCTAATAAAGTGGCCACTCAGTTTATAGATTTCTATGGATAAAATAAGGTCATTGAGGGTTTCAAAGATTAAAAATAAAAATAAAAAATGCGCAAACCTGCCTATATTTAAAACCAATCCACTCTGATTAGCTGGAAACAATAAAATATTTCTATTAAAGTTCGACAAAAAAGGTTTTCGACAGTAACGATACATGCTAACCTACAATGTTGGCGCATGCTTTTATCAAAATTAATATCAATTAGAACATTGGATATTATTTAAAAAAAAAAAAAAATCTTCAACTAGGCAATCTAAAGGTTATCTGTGTGGTGCTTTATTATTACCTGTTTTTATATTATGGAAACTTACCTTTATTTTCACTGCCTTGAGGAAAAAAACATAACAAAAACCAAAGTCGTTCGCCTAAACGTTATAGAAAATAATCTTTTAAAAGTTCTTTCTCGTTTTCTTCCCATGATTTTAGGGGATAATTGCCGAGGTTTAATTCCTGTAAAATACGGCGCTTGCAGCATTTTTTAATTGCTTTCTCGAATGTGTCAAAATCAAACTGGAAGGCATTTATTGTAATCATCCTCAAGATTTATTGTTGCTATGAAGAAATAATCTGCGCAAGCGCGAATTAATAGAAGAAAAAAAAAGGCAATCACTTTATTAAGAGATGAAAATAAATAAAGACTTCAAAATAAAATATTCATTTCGTAAGACACTTCGTTAATTTTGTTTATTTCTTGTCGAAAACGATCATTAGAGCTCTAAAAATTCGATAAATTTTTATTATTATTCCACTCTGAATAATAATGAAAAAATCTTATTTAAAATTCAAAGTAATTCATTATGATTGCTGCCACAATTTGCCGTTTGAGAGAAAACGACCATAATTCTTCTTCCTGGAAGATCACGTGACAACAGTTATTCAATATAAAATAAATCTTTATTATTAAAAAAAAACTACGCGCGTGAGTACGTTCGCAACAATGAAGCGTTGCCAGGCAACAGGAGTATTATTGCGTGGTCAACTCATCAGAAATCTATTAGCTAAGGAAGATACTTCAGAATGTAAAAAGAAAAATATTGTATTAGAGAGAAATTGTTTAAAATTTCGTTATATCTACGAGGCATCTATTAAATAAATAATGAATAAAACAAATCAGTGAAATTAATAATTAAACAATTAAGTTGATATTTCAAATAATAACACTTCTTAAGAACACGGGCGCCAGACTACAAGTACACACCACAAAGCGTCACCCTCAGATAAACTATACTGGGACCGCCCCATTCACACAGACAAAACTATACATCACAAAAGACCTGACATCACACTTGTTGATAAGATCAACAAACAGACCTATTGATATTACAGTGCCTATCAGTAAGAACATACAGAAAACTCATGCAGACAAGATCAGTAAATAGACCGATCTAGCACACGAGCTCCAGAAGCAGTGGAGGCAGGACCGAGTACGTGTTGTACCCATCGTCTTGTCCGCCACTGGTCTGGTGCCTCACACATTGCACCACAGTCTCAGCACATTAGGACTTCACAAAAACACTTCTGCACAACTGCAGAAGGCTGTGGTACTCAACACAACACGCATTGTTAGGAAATTTATGGACACAACCACACATCCCTAATCCTTCTTGCACACTTCTTTATACTCGGCAATATGTGCTTTGGTCCTTGACCCGCCATATTGTTTTTGCTGGGGAAGCCCAAGGTTTGAAACATGCAAACTCAATAATAATAATAATATTTTACTGTGTATACGATCATTTAGTTTCGCCTAGTGGGGACTGAGAGATCTGGGGGCATCAATTCTGTGATGTGGGGAGAGAAGGTGGAGATCAAAATAATATTGTAAGTGGGGACATAAATAAGCATTGCATCAAATATTAAAGAAATTAGTCCAGTCGTTATAGCGAAGTATTTTTGGAGGTCCTTTTTGGGACAAAATAAATGGATCTACATTTTCGGAAGATCCGTACGGACCAAGTTTTTTTCATGGAAATCCGTCCAATCGTTTTAGCGCGAAGCGTTTACCTACAAACAAACCGACAGACAAATAGAGGACAAAGCTATCCGAGTGGAATAGTGGGAGACTTTGCATTCTGATTAACTAAAGCTCGTGTAGATATTAAGAGGATTAACATCCACTGTTTAAGATGTCGATAGCAATCTAAATGTTCTGCTGCTAATGATTTTTGTTGTGGGAATTGTTATCGCCTTCAAGCGCTTATTTTTCGACAAGGAGCAAAGGACCTTGTTTTTAAATAAGCATATCAAATTTCAAGAAGATCAATTCAGCGGTTTAAAGTTTGAGGAGGATAAACCATTCGAAAAACTGATTATTCAAGATTTTTAAAAAAGAGAGAAAAACAATGATTATTAATAGAAATTTCAAATAATTTTATTCGACGTTGGCGTTCTTACCATCCCTGAACTTCATCCGGAATATGACTCATCGTAGTCAACACCCCCGCATCAAAATGTCACAAAATGTTATTTTTAATTATAGGGAACAATCTGGAAAGACTATTAGCATTGGAATAAGGCACATTAAAATACATTGCTAAGTTATTCATTTCGATGTAAGCGCAGGTGGTTCAGGCATTACCATTATCTCAGCCCTGCCTTCACTAGGGCCAACCAAAATTTGCACAGATTCGCCGTTTGGCATTTGAAGTAGACACATGTCTAGATTGTTATCCAAAAGGATATCTTTATCTAGGAAACTCGGTAACGTTTCCAGGGCCGCCGCAAGCAGGCGGTGCAAGTTCTGCATTGCACAAAGGCGCCATAACATTAGTAACCAATAATGAATATTGTAAAAATAAATAGCCCTACTTATTCCAAAACTTCTCATCTAGACTTAACAGGACAGTGGTCTCAAAAAAATAAAATAAAATAAAATAAAATAAACAAATGAAATTATAATGGGAGGGACGACAAAAAGGCCCTTAGAGGTCAACTACTAAAGTTTCATTAATAGAGATGGGCAAAGTCGTTCTATCTTCTGAACTAGTTCTTTTGAGATAGTTCTTTTTATTGAACTAGTAAGTCGTTCTTTTTACCTTAACAACCAAAAAAAAAAAGAAAAAAAAAAGCTAGGTTCTCAAAAACTTTTATAACCAAAAAAAAAAAAAAAAAAAGGTTCTCAAATACGAAATCAACTAATTCCAATAGCCAATAGTGGAATGGTAAAAGAACGAACTAGTTCATTTGAACTAGGTCGTTCATGAACTATAGTTCTTTTATACGAACTAGTTCAATGAACTAGTTCGTTCACGAACTACCCATCCCTATTCATTAAGTATCTTCATTGTTTTCTGTTGTCCATTCTTATTCTTAGGCATCTGCCACTAAAGAAAGTTCACTTTGGGAATGGAAATAGACAAAACTCTTTTAATCATTCGTGGAAGCCCACGTAACAGAAGTTAGTCAAAATACAAAATTCAACTACTAACTAAAAACATTTCAACTATTAACCAAAAACAAATCATTGAACAACGTTTACATTTACAATCATGGAATTTAGGCAAATCCAGGTAACAAATTGCAATAATACGTAGAACCACATTATTTTTTTTTTCTTCATCATTCACGATTTGTTTAAAACAGTTTTTGTTTCTCAACAATAGATGTCACTGCAATACCTGGAATGATTAATCCATTATCACATTGCTTCTGAATAACTCTTATGTAGTTTTCTAGATCTGTCTGTGTCTAACGCACTTCCTCTGTGTTTGGAAAATAATTTTAATTTCCTGTTAAAATAGAAGTAATTTCTATAATGAAATGTCCGAGACAGGAATCGAACCGTCAGACGTCTTATCCATTAGGTCACGGGACTACATTCAAATCATTGTTGATAAATATCTCTTATCACTCCCTTTGTGTATGTGTGACGAAATGAGAAAAGAGAAGAGAAAAATAAAATAATTCATTAATTTTAGCCTCTTAGATTAAAATTTAAATTTCAGTGTTCATTTTTTTCGCCTACTAGTTCAGGCCAGACGAGCTTTAGATGCAGAAACTCAGCGACGAACTGAAGAGTCGTTAGAGACATTTCACGACATGAAATGAAGAAATTACAAATATTATTTAAACACAGAAAAAAACTTCTACTTAAAATACTCTATCTCAACTAAAATCCATCACACTGTTTCCCGTCATTGTTGACGCATTGTTCCAGTCATTGTTGTAAACGCTAGGAATAAATAAATTCTTAATCGAAATAGACTTCGATATGCATTTTGAATCAATATCCGTGGAATTAAAGAATTGAGTGAAAATCAATTCGACTGTTATCAATAAAGAACAGGCAATATGCAACTTAAAAAAAAAAAAAATCTTTTTTTTTTACAAACTTAATTTACAATTAACTGCTCTTCTACAAGCTTCGAAACGAGAGATCTATTTCTTTTAGTGGCAAAATGCTGTGATCTTCTGAAGAAACAAAACTTCAGACGGCGATTAGACTAATTTGCTCCTTTCGATGAACGTTAGAAGTCAGTATCCGAAAAAAAGCAAAAAAAAAAAAAATGAAAACTACAAAAGCGAAAAATTTGATTTTCAAATTCTAACATCTGATGAACAGAAACAATCGGAAAGAAATGAATTAAATGAATGAAGAAATGAATTCCTATCAAAATGAACAGACGATAGCATTTGGTAAAACTCATACAACATTTAAATCTGATTTTTGTAAAGTCAGTAAGTTTGATTTTATCGCGATATGTTTTTAAAGGAAATGTATTTTGAAAGTTTTTTCGGAGGCTAACTTCTTTACTTATCTGATACATTCCTATGGTTTGTAAGTGAATTTGACCATAGACCGACGGACAAACGGACTTGAAATCCCGATTAATACTATATTCTAACTCTGTTATATTTTTTGTTCTACCTCTTTTTTTTTGTCTCTGCAATGAAAGAAAACGCTTTAGACTAAACCTACAGTCACTTGTAATTTTATCCAGACATAGTTAATTTCAGATACAACATGAGCCTCGGAAATATTATATTAGAAATTATATTTGGGGAAAACAAAAATTTACAATGAAATTATCTCTCGACTTATATTTTTGATTCAAAATTAAAAAAAAAAAAATCAACCAATAAAAAAGCTTAGCAACCAATGTTGTTATGGCAATGGTTGTAAATTTTTCACATCAATTACCGAAATCTTGGGAAATAGACATCACCACTAAATTATTCTAAGTAAATCTGCTTTACTTTCAAGTATTAATCTACTTAAATTTAGGAATGTTTTAAATACGATATACTGGATTATTACTAAATGAAGCTGTTGTTTCTTTCCTACTAAAGCCCTACATATGATAATATACGGCTTTATTTCCTACGCCACAGTGGCGCCACCTCTTAACAACAAGTGTCATGTTAACAGTTGAGTAATGAGAAAAATCTGGCTAAGTTTTCAAGTAATTATCTATTACAGAGATACAATCTGCTGTTTAGATGGTTTATATTGAGAGGCTGACATTTGCCCGTCTTAATTTTTCTTTGAAGAAAATTTCACAGATAAACGTTTAAAGGTCTTTAAATAGGCCTATTCTGAGTTTCAAATTCATATTTAGCAATTTCATAGAGACATGCACAAATACAGCAGCGTTATGATTTCATCTCGCCAACATGTTAAATTAGTTCGAAATAAATCCTTTTTTTTAATTTTTTGTTTCTTTTATTTATTACAGTCACAGTCTTTTTCATTGTTATATTCGGTCTCAAGTATAACAATGAAGCAGTCTCATTGTTACATTTCGGTCTCTTTCATTGTTATATTTCAATTCCATTGTTACATTTCAGTCTCATTATTGTAC
>JAFIDM010080547.1:14196-28685 GCA_023159025.1 Thereuonema tuberculata | reverse complement strand
CCTTTGGTTGTTTTTCAAAATTTAAATTTAAATTTTCAAAAAAAGACTGAAAAAAACAAAACTTTCTTTACTTTCAAATTGAAATTTCTGCTGAAAGAGAACGATACAATTTTTTCACTTTTTAAAAACAAAATTAAATTAAATTTAAACATCTACCTAATTGTAAAGTTAAAGGAACATTAATCATATGAAATGAAATGCAATTGAATGGATTACAAGGATTAAGTGACAACATTAACAATCGATTTTAGGCTTCTGAAAGACATTTTGTCTGTCTGTAAGTGGACATATATCCCACAATGCTTCGGAGCGGCTTCTGTTAGCTCAGTTGGTTAGAACGTCGTGCTAATAACGCGAAGGTCGTGGGTTCGATCCTCTCATGGGCCGTTCTTTTTCTTTAATTTTTTTCTACCCCTTTTAAATCTTTTCACAGTTTCTCAATTTATGACATTATGAGATATTGGTTATATAACCATTTACAATGGTATTTTGATAACTACTTTATTTTCTCTAAAATTAGTATCACGTTGTTTAAGCTGAACAAAACAATAAAAGAAACAAGTATCGTAGCTACAAAGAATAGTAACCGCTCTGAAGAGATTATCTTCTGGAGTTTCTCAAGACTGGTCTTGCTAACTATTACTTCTTACGTTTCATCAAAATAACTTCATTTTATCACTTGCTTGAAAAATTTCCACCTTCAAGAGGTTTCTTTTCTAAATCTTGAGAATGATGATCCACACTATTACAGGCTTGATGAGTCCTCTACGGGTCCACGATGTTGAATACGATATCAGAACCAAAGATAAGTTTCTACCACACCTGCATCTCGGAGGTGTGACAATCGTTTTATGTTGTAACTCGGATGATTTGTCAACGATGAGCTGAAAGTGTAGTTTTTATATTTTTAAAGTGTTAAAAATTTTTTAAAATATGTGTGTTGGCCTCATTACATTTTTTAATTTTGATATATAAATAAATGATTGTGATAATTAAGTTTTATAAATTATTTTGATTGAAGTATTTATCACGATAATTCTTAATGGTCATAATAATATTTTTTTAATTAAAATTATTTTAAATGTAATTTCATTTAGAAAACTTAATTTGTAATTATATTCATTCTTTAAACGTAATTCTTAACAAACAAAATCCTTATTTTATAATTTTTACTGCGCAGTTCAACAGTTGCACAGTTAGTTACATTTTATAAAAGGTTTGATGAGTTTCCTCAGAAACGCGCCTTGATACACGTCTATGAAGTTAACCCCATCCTCAAATCACTAATTCAGAAAGAGATCAACAAAGTTTATTTTTGGTAGGTTCATACAGGAAGAAAAAAATAATACGAAAAAAATCTAATTAAAAATCATTTGTTCTTGGAAATTTCAATAAAACTTCTAATAAAAAAATTATGGAGAATATTATATATTTATTTATTTCTAATAGTGTATTTCTTTTCCATCGAATATTCCTCATATAGCCGGCGAAGAAAAGAAATAATAAAAACAAACATTTATTATTAGTTGAAGATGTTTAACGTGCAGATGTAAAAGTAATAACAACTACCAAACTCCACTGTCAATCAAAGGAATTAGAAAAATACAAAAATAGTAACATTTTCGAAAGACTGTCTTTCTTAACCATTCACAGTTCTTTAAAATTGTTTCGTAAGTTCGCGTAATATTTTGAAGTTCTTGAATGGAGCCAACACACAAGTCTAAATAAAAATTAAACATAAAAATTTTTCCAAACTTCGCGTAATATCTTGTAATGATCTTATAATCTCGGATTCTTGGCCTTAGCAACATTGTTTAGATTCTTTCATGAGAACTTAAAGTTTTATTAATTAAAATAAAGCAATAATCGATAAAAGATCGAGGATTCGTTCAATGAATCGTGACGGTAAAAACATTTTAATGTTTACTGCTCATAAATCTCTCCAAAATACATTATTCTCCTAAATTCTATGTAAAAATCTAAAGTTGGCAGCGTAAATCCCCTTCCGCAGGTGACTTCGAGTTTCAGCACTGTTTGCTCGCCACTAAAGGTGACCCTACTATAACAGAATTAAAAGAATTTGATAAAAAATTTTACGTGTGTTAAAAAAGATATTATTTAAAAAGAATAAAAATCAAACACACACAAAGTAAAGTTACATTTAAAAAATACATACATATTGGGAAGCTTTTCGGATCGAATTTTTGTGGCATCATTTATCACCAGTAACTTCTATGTTCGGCTCACTATCACCGGGTGATCCAGAAATAACAGGAGGTGTTCGGAGTCCTTTAGCGTGTTATGTACTGGACGAAATAGAACAAAATTTTGCCACCATACACATTAAAGTATGCGGTTTCGATTTGTCAAGAAATAAAAATTAGTACGAAACAACGCCGATAGGGGAAATTATAGCGCTGCAAGCGCATAATGTGGGAAAAAAGAATACATAACTGGCAATGGAAACAGTAAATAACAACATTCCAAATAGCAATGAAAAACGTTTATTATAGCAACCTACAAATTTGGCTCAAGGTGACCACCAGTCTGATGTTCCACTAATTGCATGTGGTACACGAGGTTTTCGACGGTTCGGTGACTCGCAGCATATGGGCATTTATTCGTCTGACATGTAACGTTATTTGATGTTTTAAGGTAGAAATGTCAGGAGCATGTCCATGATACACAATGCTTTTCAGGTAGCCCAAACAACCAGAAATCGCTAGGATTCTGATCAGGGGACCTCGGAGGCCAATTCATGGGAAATGCGCGACTAATTACTCTGGTGTCTGTGAAATGTTGATGCAGGATCCTTCACCCGACGTCCGATGTGCGGTGGCGCACCATCTTGCATGAAAATGAAAGAACCGATACAATTTCTTTGCTGCAGTTGAGGTTTCACAAAGTTCTCGAGCATAGCGGCCTACCTGTCGGAATTGACAGAACAAGTCACTAGTCCATTTCTATCAACTTCTTCATAAAAGTACGGGCCGATGATAAAAGAAGCAGTGGACGCACACCAAACTATGACTTTCGGCGAATGTAAGGGGATCTCTTGACCAACTTGTGGATTTGTATCAGCCCAAATACGGCAGTTGTGTGTGTTGATATCACCGTGCACATGGAAGTGAGCTTCATCGCTCCATAATATCCGCCACGGCCACTTGTCATCCACTTCCAATCAAGCAAAAAATCTCAAAGCAAACTCTAATCGGGTATTTCTGTCCCCTGGGAGCAATTCTTGAATGGGTGTTATCTTATATGGATAAAATTTCAAGATCTTACGCAATATCTTCTGCACCGTCGACAACAGGATATCTGTTTGTTGTGATATTAAATGTGCACTGCTGGTACCCTGCTTATTAGCTATCGCCTGATCCTGAACGGCAGTTGCCACTTCTTCAACTTGTTCCTGCTTGATACGTTTACGTCCTCGGCCTGGTTGCACACAAAGAGTTCCCGTTCTTTCAAATCTTTCAACCATTCTTCGTAAGTTAGTTATGGTCATCGGTCCTCTACGTAACTATTTTAACCACCGGTATTCACGAAGAGCAGCATTGGCATTTTCATCCCGCTGATAAAACAGCTTGACTAATAAAGCACGATCACGTAGTGACAACGCCATCGACGGGCAACTTCTTGTAGAATGAGTAGAATTCCCACAACCCCTCCTTTTATCCTCGATATCGTGTCACAAAGTACCCGTGTATGAAAATTTCATGATGCATTTATCGACCGCAGCGCCAGAATTTCCCCTAGCGGCGTTGTTTGATACTATTTTTTTTTCTTGAGAAATCGAAACCGTATACTTTAATTTGTATGGTGGCCAACTTTTGTTCTATTTCGTCCAGTACATAACAGGCTACAGGACTCCAAACACCTTCTGTTATTTCTTGATCACCCGGTATATTAGGTCCTCTTTTTCTTTTGGGTAGCTATCAACCGATGATACGCTTCCTCGATTCGTCCAATGAAAACGTCTAGATTAATGTGTTCTTTTCATCGTCGTATAATTTTACTTCTTTCCAATTATTAATTAATCATTAATTATTGCCTGTGTTTTCAAATACTTTGTTTATTTTTTTCTCAATTTCTTTTTCTTTTTGGAAAAGGATGCCACAATAATTCGGATCCGAAAAGCTTCCCAATATATGGAGCAAATATATACGTATTTTAGAAATGTAACGTTAATTTGTGTGTGTTTGATTTTTAACCTTTTTAAATAATGTCTTTTTTAACATGCGTAAAAAAGTTTATCAAATTGAAATACTGAACTTAAGGCTTTTTATATTAAATCCTCTTTTTAACGGGAAACTCTTCTTTTCTTAAATCAAAGACAAAAATATTATTAACATTAAAAGAATAAATTAACAATAATCGCATATATTTATTAAATTAAAGATTCTGATTTAATCTTTTTAAATAAAAAAGAATTAATTTAATTAAGATTTTTCTCTGTTACCTCTAAATTTGATGAAAAATGATTTCTTCGATATTGAGAAAATATCCTAATCCAACTAAGCAATCAATAAAACAATATTTCATTATGAACATTAAATTAGCAAAAGTAAAAACGGCAAAAGCCTTTAATCTTGCTTCTAAGAAAAACAATTTAATACCAAAGCAATTACGTCAGTGTTTCTCAACCTGTGGGGCACGCCCCCCTAGGGGGGCGCGATAAAACTAAAGGGGGGGGGCGCGAGCATATCGAGAAAAAAAAATCTTATTAAAAAACTAGATTTGAAGGGTTTTTTTTTTTTTTTTGGTTAAACAGATAGGTTTAAAGGTTTTTTTTTTTGGTTTTTTTGGTTGAACAGATAGATTTGGAGGTTTTTTTTTTTTTCGGGGGGCGCGATGAGAGTTGTGATTGAAATTTGGGTCGCAAGTACTAAAAGGTTGAGAAACACTGAATTACGTATTTCAGTACCCTACAATGCCTACATGAATGACCCAAAAATCAAAAACTTGAGATAAAATGGACGATCAATTCTTAAATATTAGAATTATTGAATGTGACAAGAAAAAGAATAAAAAAATTTGAAAGAATGTCAGATGAATTAAATAAAAAAACACAAATGGAAGATAATATTTTGGTATTACAAATTGGAGCAAATTAATATTAAACCACATTTGAAAAACTAAAATGAGGCATTTAAAAAAATTAACAACCCTTTCAAATGAAAAATGGAATACATCAAACAGAGGAAACAGAGAATATTATTAATGAATCCAAATATAAATTAGACATGTATGAAAATGCGGTTTTAGCAAAAGGTAATAAATTTAACGTAGAAAAATTTCCGAACAAACCTGAAAATATAACAAGCTTAACAGAAAAAGCTTTAGTAAAAAGTCTAATAAATACCGAGGAGAAAAAACGAATTAGATATCAAATCGGCATTTTAGATCATGACAACCCTCCGGAAAATAACAACAACAACATCTCACCTTTAGAAATCAGAGCATACAATAGAATTAGGAAAAATAAAGAGATTGTCATGACACAATAAGACAAAGGTAATAAAGTAGTTATTTTAGATACTGACGTCTGCCTGAACAGGTTAAAAGATCATATGGAAAATAAAAACACTTACAATATAATTGATAAGTCAAGTGATGAAATTCAAAAACACAAAGAAAAAATTAAAAAGAATAGGACCACTGCATAATATAGACAAACATACAAAAAGTAAAGATTTTTGTAAAGAAAACACTCGGCTACCTAAAATGAGAATAACACCCAAAATACATAAAATCAAAAATAACAATAGAACGTTCCAATCACGATCCATTATAAATTGTCAAAACTCAATAATTTATAATGTTTCAAAATATGTAGCTGAATTTCTGAAACCTTACAATCAAAATTGGATTGGTCACGTTAAAAATAGTTACGAATTATGCCAAAACTTAAAAGGATTAAAGATAAAAAAATTAGACAATACTTTGCAATTGACAATACGGTAGTCCAACACTAATGTGGTCTAATCATGGGATTAAGCTCGTCAGGTTTTTTCGCAGAAATCGTAATGCAATACATAGAAAATGAATTCTTTATTAATCATCATAATCATATTTATTTTTATCAAAGATATGTCGACGACATATTTATTATAGCAAATATTGATAATGAAGAGATCATAGCACAAGAATTCAACACAATACCTCAAGGTCACTATAGAAAAACAATCCACAATGAAACAATTACCATTTTTAGATGTTCTCATTACCAATGATAACGGACGTATAAAAACCGAACCATATAGAAAATCTACAGCATCAAATGCTGTATTACCTTTTACTTCATCAATTCCTAAATATGATTAAAAGAACGTGATAACAATATGTGTTCAGAAAGCATTCTATACATACTCAACCATTGATTTGTTTAACAAACATATTAAAAACAAATACAATAGATTTATAGATAATAAATATCCAGAGAAAGTAATAAATCAAGTTATAAAAAATAGTATAAACAATATTTATAATCCAAAAATAAAAATAAAAACATAACTGTGACATACACGTATCAGCCCTATTTCCACAACCAAGCTAAAAAGATTTTTAAAAAGACAGATTTTAGAGTTTCATATTCACTAAATAATAAATAAATGAAAATAACTCCAATAGAAGATGAAAATAGGATGCATTTACCTAAGTTAAATGCATTAATAATCCATGTTACTACACAGGGAATAGTGGATTGAAATTAAAAACCAGATTTTCAAATCATAAAAGTTGTATCCGTACGGGGAATATAAATGGATCTAATATTTCCAAACATTTATATGAAAACAATCACAACGCAAATTTTGAAAAAATCATTATTTTAGGACAAAACAATCATAAAAAAATCCGTGAAACAATAGAATCTTATTTTATTTCTTTATTACATCCGTATAATACAAATATAGCAAATTTACATGTAAATACATACATTAATAATCATAGATTCAAACAATACAAAAACAAAAAGGAAAAAGAAATTGAGAAAAAAAACAAACAAAGTATTTGAATACACAAAATAATTAATGAATAATTAATAGTTGGGAAGAGGTAAACTTATATGACGATGAAAAGAACACATCAATCGAGACGTTTTCATTGGAAGAATCAAGGAAGTGTATCATTGGTTGATAGCTACCCAAGAGAAAAAGAGGACCCCATATATATAGTGAGCCGAACATAGGAGTTACTGGTTGACAAAGGATGCCACAATAATTCGGATCCGAAAAGCTTCCCAATATGTATGTATTTTTTAAATGTAACGTTAATTTGTGTGTGTTTGCTTTTTAATCTTTTTAAAGATAAAAAAAAGAAATTGGTGTTCTAAAATTGGAATTGAAAATTTTAAAATGATTAATTTAATTAGACAATAGGAAATTAAAGCTTTTAAATAAAAATTTACTTCGAAAATTTAGATTTTGTTTTAAGACTTTACTTTGTAAAATAAACTGAATTCAGATTTTTTTCCCAAATTTTTTTTAGGTATTTCTAATTATTTCACAGTAAATTCTCTAACTAAATATTAAAAAATAAAATCATTGCTCAACAACAAAATGATTTCATCACAGCGAAAAAAAACTGAAACTGCACTAATTGATCTAATAGAATTTTTCACGGAGAATATGGTGGGTAATAAGATCGTCTTAGGACTTATTGGACTTGAAAAAGCTTGCTTTTGATTCGATTAATATAAATATCTTACTTCAAAATTAGAACGTGTGGGAATTACAGGCTCTCCTGTAATGTGATTCTATCTATCAGAAAGAGGATATCAACTCTCTTCAAACGGCTGTATAGTATATCACACGACGATAGTTTACCACAAGGATCTATACTTTCCCCCCTTCTCTTTAATTTATTTAAAAACGATCTCATTCTCATATCGCCTGCTCCCAAAGATATCTTGTATGCTGATGACGGAACCCTTCTATTTGCTAATAAAAATGTGGAAGAACTCAAAGTGTGAGGTCGTGTCCTCACTTCTCTACCTTGAATCTTGCCAACCTTCAAATAACCTAACTTTAAATACAACCAAAGCAGTTACATGTTTTGTTACCGAAGAAATAAAATACTCAATTCTAACAATTTCTCTATGACCTATCACAATTCCTTTTAAGAAATTCCTTCCTTCCGATATTAGGTATTACTCTTGCACACGATCTGTCATGGAATCCCATGCACAGCAAATCGGTCATAAAGTTTCCAAATGTGTACATAACAATCAGAATAATGCTTACAGTTCCAGTCAGTACAGCTTCTGCTGAGAGAAGTTTTTCAAAGTTAAAATTGATTAAGACCTACTTGAGCAGCACGATGAGACAAGAGAGACCTGCGTTATCAGTTCTGTCAATTGAAGCGGAAATAGCGGCTGGTGTTAAACATGACATAATCTTGAAAAAAGTCAGTGAGGCTAAAAGCCGAAAAATTCGTTTATTTTAATTTGTGATTGTTAACGTAAGTTTCGTCAACATTTAATTAGCAATAAAACTCATGTACTCATACATCAGTATCAATCCATTTATCGTTTTCTTTCTGACTGGGAAATGAAAGAGGCCTCGCAAAGCTGATGTTGCGCCTTCTACCTTTGGTCTAGCATGACTCTATATATGCAAATAAATTTTCATAAAAATCTGTGATGGTGTGATGAACTCATCGGGTGATTTGATGTGGAATGACCCTACATCGATCTTCATTGCTAGGGATTCTGTAAACCACACCCCTCGTATTGGCATGAACTACTTGTCATTAATGCTTAGTTAAAAATATCTTGATTCATTTTGTTTGTTATTATGTGACTGTTATTATGTTTCTATATTATTCTTTCCAATATCTCAGTTTTTAAAACAAGTTTATGTAGGTTTCACTCTTGCAAATATTCTACAAGTGCATTCGTATCAGAAAAGAAAAAAATGTATAACAAAATGCTTAACATACTTTTCAAAACAAACAAAAATATTAAGATGAGAGGACTTATTTCGCCTGCCTAAAAAACTGAAAGGAAAACAGTTGTATCAAAGAATAGTGACTGAAAATGCAGCGGAAAAGTTTAGACTAATTATTTTTAGTTCTTATGAGGATCTTATCTCGATTCTCCCGTGATAGCTCGTGAACAAAGGATATATTTTTATAATTAGTACAACTTCAATTAATGCGATTGTAGAGGAAGAAATTGAGTGGGTCAGTCCAAGAACATCCCAAGTCCAAAAATATGAAAATTCCAGGTCAAAGGCTTTTAGGTGTCTTGAAGCATTAGTACTGCAGTATACGGAGCAACAACGTTTCAAGTCCATTGGAACTGCCTTGCTGAGGCTGGCATTACGCAATGGTGACAGCAATACCATCCCAAGTAACGAATCTAGACAGTTTTCCTTATTTATCTCAAAATAAAATTACTTGGACTTGAGACGTTCTTGCACTGACCGACTCAGTTGCATATGTATACAAAAACTAGCCAGGTATCAACGCTTCGCTCCAGAACCCTTGCATACTTAGTGTAAAAAAAAAAACTTTATTTATTTAGCAAATTAATATCGAGATCGGAAAATATACGAGTTCCCAGCTCGTTGTGGCCTCCTCCAGATAACTTAGATGCATTGCGGGTTAGCGTCACACACACCTATATATCGATAAGGCAACTTTAAAGCGAAAATATAAATCCTCTTTACTCCCTATCCCGTGGGAATTTCGAAAAATCCGACCTTATTCCTTTTTTAAAAAATAAAGGGAGCCTTTGTCCAACATTTCAGCTTTCTATGTCCGAGGGTTTGTGCTGGGCGTTGATATCTGTCAGTGAGTGAGTCAGGACTTATCTTTTTATGTAGTTAGATGTAAGCTTATATGTAATATAAAACAAAATAGTAAAAGCTATCCGTCGACATTTAACGGTTTATTATATTAATCTACAAGGTAATTAAATACTTCAAAATATCATGTTCTTGTCATCTCAGATATCACTATAAATTAACCATTATCACTAGAAATAAACAAAGAAAACATTTAAAATATTTAAAATTTGTAATTACAGTTCTTGTAACTATTTACGATCCTATTTAAGGTGTACTCGAAATTTGGGACGGAAACTATAACTTCTTTCACTTTGTGGTTCTTCTTTACTATTATACAAACTAGAAAGTATATTTAATTATTTTTTTTAAATTTATTTAATTTTTTTAAAAAACATAAAATCAATACAAAAATATCTATTTGCCTGAAATTGCGAAATTGCGAGTGGCAAATCTAGTTGAGAATGTTCTTCAAATTAAAGCAGATTCTTTCATCTAAATATCAGCATTTCAAATATCAAGTACAGTAGACGCCGCTTAATGTGATCACATCGGGCCGAGCCGATTTTGATAACTATAACCGATTGATTATAATAAACGAAAAATATAAATTAAAAATGGGCAGCATATACTGTAGTAATGGTGAGGAGAGGACGATTTTAGCAGAAAACATTTACTTAACATAATGAAATTACATGCATGAAATAAAAAGTGAAATTGATGGACAAAAAATAGTACATACGTGTGTAGAAACAAAGAACTCATCAATTATTGATTGCCTGATCTGCTTACGGAGTAAGTCATTAATAAAACGTTCGTACTCATAATGTTTACGAAACCATCAGCCTCAGCTTTTCTTTGCACTCGCAGTGGCAAAATCCGAAGAACATTCTTCATCTCAGCACTCGTTGGAGTCTTCTCTTCCTCGATAACATTTTCGGGTTTATCTTCATCAGAAACAGACGTCGATATTTCGTTTTTGTTCGATACAGCTTCACAAATGTCGTAGTCTGTTAATACAGTCGAACTTCATCTAGCTTCGAATTCTTGAGCAGTCATGTCGGGTAGAGCACTGATAATTTTCTCTAATTGTTCCACAACTGTATAAGCGTTTCTTTCTGGTTGTAAGAATCCTCCGTGAAGATTACGAACTTCGCCGGGAATCGTTCATCGAAAATGAACAAATTAGCCTAAAATTTGATAACGTTAATTGATGTAGCGATCACATTAAGGTATCATTTTTGCATTAATTCGAATACGTCTGTTCGGTACCGGAGGTTATTGATAATATTAAACGAATGATAACACTAACCGTGATTACATTAAGTGGCATCTATTGTATATTCATGAACATAGAGGCTCTAATGCTCCATAAAAAATAGTTCAATGAGAAAAAGAATTAATCTTAGATGGATTGAAGAAAGCCAGGGAGAAACAACATTGAAACCACGAAAGTTAGATTTGTTTTCTATAAAATATTATAATGATTTGAGACTTTATATCTGTCTGATTATTATTATACATCTAAAGATTAAAAATTTTTAGTTTTAAAGATTATAAATTTTTAGTTTTAAAGATTATAAATTTTTAACATACATGTATAAAGAAACATTAATCGTATTAAATATACCTATTACGATTTTAATGGAAATTTAAGTAAGTTGCTGATTAGAACTTCAAACTGTACATTATTGAATAATCTCTATATATAGTTATTTTTAGTATCCAAAGTTACTATTATTCCTTTTTTAAAATTATGCAGGATGTATCTGAAATGTGCTGCCAAACTTTAAAGGTTGTATTTGCAAGAAGAAGCAATGAATAAATTTGATATTAACAATTAATAAATTTGATTGTTGCATCATTCATATCTTGGAAATAAAGAATTTCCAAAGCCAAAAACCGGCTTTGGAAATTCTTTATTTCCAAGATATGAATGATGCAACAATTTCAGCCGTACAGCCCGACAACTTCTGAACCAACATTATCCTGACCGTTGGATTGGAAGAGGAGGACCAACAGCTTGGCCTGCTCGTTCCCTTACTTAAACCCTGTGGACTTTTTCCTACGGAGATTATGTTAAAGCATTAGTGTACATCACACCGTTTCCTGACGCCAATGCATTGCATAGAAATAAAGAAAGAAGCACTATTTCTATTAGGTAGAATACTGAAAAATCCCTATTTATAACTCAAAAACCACTGAAAATCTATAACAATCTATATTACTAAAATGTTTTATTTCTGTATCTGTCTGTCTGTCTGGCGCAATTTGCTGTCGGAATGCAAAAATAGAAATAATTTTTATAATGGAACGTTCGCGATATGAATCGAACCTGCAACCTTCTGATCCGAAATCAGACGTCTTATCATTAGGCCACGGTGACTATAACTCTCTAACATTGTTTTTTGACTTATGTATCCTTCTCCTTTTCCCCATCAATAAAGAATGTATTAAACCTTTCTTTTGAATCTAAAGATTGTTTATTTATTTCCGATCCGTCTGTTTATTTGTAATTAGAACTAATTGTCAAAACGTTGCAATATTTTAAATATAATATTCTCACTGAACAAAATTCTATTTGATATTGAAAAACAAGCGCTGTACACGGGAGATGTTGGAATAAAAAAAAAGAGAGCCAAGAAAGAAAGAAACACTATTTCTATTATGTGGCCACGGAAAAGTTTCAATTCCATCCCTCAAAAACCACTGAAAAGTATTAACTGCAATAAAAAGAGAGAGTCAAGAAAGAAAGAAGCACTATTTCTACACTCACTTCCAAAAGTTACGCACAGGGGCGGTAAAAATGCGAAAAAATGGACAAGTACTGTATTGATTGACATGAAATGCTGCAAGTAAATAGCTCCATGTTTATTCATAAAACAAAACAAACAATTACATACGGAGATAAACAAAATATTATATTTTCATAAATTATAAGATAATGTCAGATTTGCGTCATTAACAAAATGATGTTTAAATTCAAAACAAACAATGAAAACCGACATTAATAGGGTATTACGCGCACAGGCTGCGTAAAGTTTACAGCCTGTGATCATGCTTGTTACGAGGTAATCAACCACCGCAGAGCACAGTAATCGCCTTTCCTCCTGTAGGGCAGTATCCAGAGCTCTGAGAGTAGCTGGAGTTGGGAAACGTCGACATACAGTACGGCCGAGTGCATCCCAAAGATTTCCAATTGGATTAAGGTTCAGAGAGTAAGCCGGCCACTCCATACGCGGAATCCCCTCACTCTCCAGAAAGTTGTCAACGATGGCAGCTCTATGGCTAGGCGAACACACGGCGATATTTTGGGACAATCAGGTCCAATTTGATCGCTGGCAACCGTTTGCCCCAATTTGATCGCCCCAATCTGAAAAAAATTGCCCCAACTTTATTGTCGCTACGCAAGGAACAATATTGGCCCAAGATTAGTTGGCTCAAAAAATTGGTTGTACGACAGCGAATCAAATGAACGGATGAAATCATGTGACAATACTGACGTCAGAGGAAGGCGGGGCTTGGGAAATCGGAAAATCACTCGCTGCCGCCGACATGTTTTCTGAGAGAGAAGGCTTAAAATCTGCAACATGGACGGCCCAAAAACGATAATTCAAACAACAATATTTTGTCAATTGATAATGAAAGAATCTTAATGGATTTCTACCGCGGTAAGGCGTTTAATACTCGATCGATTCCGTCCGTTCGTAACACTTTAGGCTTAACCGCAGGTACGCTTGCACTGGATAGCTCCCGATAATACAAAGGATTTACAGAGCCTACTAAATACGGCAGCTTCGCAAAAGATTTTCAAATGGAATTCAATTGCAACAAAAGCGAAGTAATAAATTGTAATGTAGTTGAGAAAAACTACCGGCAAATTAATACTCGGGAAATTAAAGAAATCAATGAATATCAATTTCCTCGGAATATTAATAACAAATGAGGGACAAATCTTTAAAAACACATACAAACAACACAATAGCTAAAGCAAATAAACTAAGTGGATGGATAAGGGGCATATGTAATAAAAGCTACAATAAAGTAGAAGTAGGTAGATTATTAAGGAAATCATTGGCTGTGCCTGTTCTAACATATAGTAACGAAACTATAATTAATACAGAAACCGAACTTCACAAATTGACAAATATCCAAAACACGTTTGGAAGAAAACTAATAGGAGGGAACAATTTGACACCTACTACGGCAGTTCAAAGTGAAATGGGGTGGTCATCGTTATTTAGCAGAGAAGCTTCAAGCAAATTAAAATATCTGGGGAGGTTGACTTTCATGCATAAAAATAGATGGTCTAGAAAGGTGTTTGAAAATACAACAGAAAAAAGCAAATGGATAGATGAATTAGGATATTTAGCAGAATATTACGAAACAGAAGAAATTAGAATAAACATTTCATCCTAAGATATCCATGCTTCGGAAAAGAGAGAACCGAACTCTTAAAAAATATTACCATAAACCCAAATAACTGGGAGGAGGATGAATTACTGGATCACATATTAGGATTCAAGGGAAAATTAGATCTGAATAAAATTAAAAACTTCTTACAACTTGCTGGGATTAAGAGAGAAACTCTAATAAATCCTTAGGGTATCCTGTCTGAACAGGAAGTGCGTTTGAAAGCATATCCCTTTAAACATACATACATACATACATACATACATACATACATACATACATACA
>JAFIDM010080546.1:9138-28691 GCA_023159025.1 Thereuonema tuberculata | reverse complement strand
CAGATAGATCTTTATAGATATACTGTAGCAGATAGATCTTTATAGATGTACTGTAGCAGTATGGCGGGAGATCTCTTACCGTTTATGTTATGTATAATTCGACCTAGATATGAAACTCATGGCAAGAAAACGATCCCAAAGGAAGCTTATACTGAAATACAGCTTCGGGTATTTCTACAGCTGTTGCCTTTTTTTTGCTCAGAATCCATAATCCTGAAAACTATCTAACATTGAAATATGACTTATCTTCGATGGAGCCACGAAGACGATTATCAAAACAAAAGGTGTAGATTTTGATCTATTTCTTAAAAAGTTCTAAGAAATTTGGCATGGAGATACGGTCGCTATCAAGTTAAACTTGGACACAAATACAAAAAATAAATACTGAATTACGATTTAGAAACACAACATCATGAGAATAGAATAATAATAAGAAATTATCTCAAATGATCTGAGGGGAAGTGTCACGTGCTAGGCCGCGTGCCCGAAGTGATGATAAAATTAGACGATGAAAGGCTGGATTAAGACGTCTGAGCAGAGCTATAATTAACAGGCAATTTCAAGATATATATAATCATCTCAAATTGACAAACCATGACGTGCGTTGTTGTTCATAATGAGTGAGTGATATTCAAACCACAGTGATCAGAATAAATATCTTATTGTTTTGTAATATAACTGTAAATACAATACAGTTAATATTAACTATTCTGTTGTCAATAACTAGCTGAATTGTCAAACCAACCAAAAAGAAATAAATTAAAAATACGCCGTCAAATAAATCGGCAGAAGACCAAAAACACGCAACTCGGTTTTTACAACTGAACAGTGAGAGATGGAATAAATACATGGATATTTCTGCTACTCAAATAGAATATTTTGAATTTTTGTATAAATGTATAAATATAAGAGAGATAAACTAAATTGTGTATTCTAAGATTAGACTGCTATTATTGCAGACGTTGGAACTGCGATCGTCGATGGTACAGAGAGAGTCCCTGCTGGTAGTAGCAGCGCCCGTGGAGTAGAGCAACAACTGGATTTGACCAGCATGGAATGGAAGGTCTTGCGGAAAGTTATCCACTTCTATCCACACAAGATCAGCTGCGTATAGCAACTCGAACAAAACGATTATAGTAGACATTTGCTCTCACGTTTCTTGCCGCCATCAGAAGTCGACGATACTTGCCCTTGGAGAATTCTATGGGGAGATGAAGCCCTTTTTTATCTGGATGGGACTGTCAACATCCGAAATTGTCGATTTTGGGCATCTGAATCATCCCAGTGCGTTTCAGGAAATTTAGATGTCTTAGATTCGTGGGTCTAAAGTTAACAGTTGTCTAAAAAATGAATGAATCACAAGAGTGAGTGAGTGAAGGGAGAGGAATTATAAATAGCATTGTTGAATCACTTGTTACTAATCAATAAACAAGCTGTTATTTGTGGAAACCATTTCAGTTTTGTGCACATGTTTAATACTGAAGTAGGAATGATGCATCCTTGAGAAAGCTGTGACTGTGATAGTGTAATGTCCATCTGTTGTTGGTCTAACATTTTTAATAGTTTAAATAAACACAGTGCTAGGATTTATGAGGACAATTGCTAATGACTAGCTGCTAAGTAATTGACTATCCGTGACATTATAATGAGTAATTCTGCAACTAATGAATTCTCGACCTTTGTCGTCACTGACTGATTTTACCGAACTACTTTCTGTTCGACCTGGCTTTGTTCTTCTTGTTCAGTCTCATTTCTCGATCGTGTTCATTTCTTCCCTGAGCAATTCTTCATGCTTACCTTATTCTTACCACAAAACGCTTATTAAACTCTTTTGAGCTACTAATGGCCAAATAATTTTGATAAACTCTAAAAGGGGGTTCGGGAAGGGGGCGGTTAGTTCGCAGCGTCGATGGCCAATCAAAAACATAGGTGCACAGAAAATGGCTCATTTCATCTGAGGATGAAGTAAGAAAATTGTGTTTGACGAGAAGCAGCCATGAAAGGATCTTGAGGGGGGAAATGATCACTTGGCAGCTACGATGGATAGACCTGTTTAAAGTTTGGGGTTTTTGAAGACTGGGAAATTGTACCAAAACAGATACAGGGTGACTATAAAGCGGATCAGGGATGATACAATGAATAATAATTATAAAAAAAAATAATATATTACTTTCTTTAAGTTGCTTTAGCCTAACTGAAATCAGATATCTACATTTTACCAAAGAAAAGTGTCACGATAGGGTGAGGGTGGGTGGGGAGTGAATCATAAAATGATTAATGTGAATGAACTACGATAAGACAATTATCGATATTTAAAAAATAGAGAATTTTGACCGTGCATTAAAAAGATTAGAGTTTCAATATTGATCTCACATTTGTTCAATGTGATTTATTACAGAACTTAGACAGAAAAAGATTAATCGGATTCAATTGACTTCAAAGTCGTCCAAATTCTTTATTTGGAGTTTTACGAACGGAATTACACTTGGTTGGATGACGAGAAAACAATTAAGAATTATTGAATATATATGTATATGTTTCTAATTTCATCAGAAAGCATTAGACATGAGTAGACTTACATATTTACTTCTATCTGAAACTATCTTTGAAGAAGCATGGATTTAGAGTCGTCCTACTGTCACTGTTATATTTTATAATGACTGAATGTTATTCTGCCTGTAATAACATTCTTTCTGTTCATTAATTCCAGCAAAAGCATTGCAAATGCGAGTCCGTAGATCTGGCAGATCAGCTGATAATGGTGGCACAAACATTGTATCTTTCACATACTCCCATAAAAAAAAAAAGTTACAAGGGTTAAGTTAGAGGAGCGTGCAGGCCAGAGACATACAGAATGGACTTCATCTTCCAATAACATGATGCTCCGCCACATTTCCATCATGACATTCGTGACTTCTTGAACTGTACACTGCGAAACCGATGGATTGGTAGTACCGGGAGTGACGATCACGCACTGCTGCCATGGCCTCCAGGCTTTCCTGATTTAACCCCTTGTGACTTTTTTATGGGCTTATGTGAAAGATACAGCATTTGTACCACCATTATCGGCTGATCTGCCAGAACTGCGGACTCGCATCTTCAGTACTTTTGCTGGAATTGACAAGGGACATGCTACATCGAGTGTGGACGAACTTGATTACATTTAGTTGATGCACAAATGGAATTGGGCTGGCCATCTAGCAAGGCGTAAGGTACTTGAGCCATATATTCGCCATATTTACCTTTAACACCACCTATCTAATTCTTCATAAACATGGTACTGCACTAACGTAGTTTGCATTGACATGCCATCTAGTGTTGAAGTGAGTTACTAGCAGACCGCGAACATTTTCGAGTGAAATTACATTTCCAACTTTTCGTGTCGAGGACTGGTTCTGAAAGGCTGCTACTATATCAAGGTAAGATAAAATATAGATTTTTTAATGTTCAGCAAAGATTAACTATATAAAACTATATATTTTCTTGATTCTTGAAGATTCTTCAATGTAGATAAATTAACTGAAATTATTTTTAAAATTCGGAAATTTTAGACAAACAAGTGTATCATGTGATCCATGTGCTCAGTACCTCTTTAACGCCATGGTGACGTTAATGGTCTGCATATATGATTTTAGGTTATGTATGACATTTATAAGTTACTAATATGTTTTTTTTGTGGTATTTTGTCTTATTGTCTCATTACATCTAAAAGGAGGGGATATTCAAATTAATTTTTACATTTCCTCTTTTGTTTTAGCTACAGATTAGAAAGACTGTGTTAATTTCAAGTGATTTTTTATTATTTTTTACAGAAAGTCAAATTTAGTTGCTTTTTACTGTAATTTTGTACAAATAATGTTTACAATGATGGAATAATTCTTAATTTTAAATAAGCTAAGTTACTAGAAAGTAGATGGCGTTAATTGGACCAGGTGTTCCTAATAACGCCAGTTTGCAAAGTTTTTTTATTTGAGTTCTCATACTTCTCCAGTAAAAGTTATTAATGTGTCATTGTGGTATAACAGAACATTAAACTTTCTTGGTCATAATTTCGTGTTTCGATACACCTTATTTCCAGACTTACAGTAATTTATATGTTAAGGTGGCGTTATTTGGGCAGCGTACCTTAATGATAATAGATGGTCAACAGAAATTCTAAACTAAATTCCGAGGAATGAAAGGAGGTCGAGAAAGCGTCCACAAGGTATTTGGGTGAATGAAATTGAAAGCTTTGTTCGTTTCGACTGGAAGAGAAAAGCTAAAGAACTGGAAAAAAACTTCATCCTGCAGTGGATTGAAATTGATGATGATGATATATGATGTTCAGAAATGTAAAGTTTCGTTGTCTTGATACAAAATTCCGCATCTTTCTGAGCATTTCTGTGAAAACCGCATCTTTCTACTATCACTATTTCACAAAATTATAGTTATTTTTGGATTACCCGATATATAAGAACTAGCAACGGTATGTGTACTATTACAGATACAACTCTGAAAATAAAATGAATTTAGGATCTGTTATAGCTACTCTGCTTTTAAAAAACTTTTTAGAATCTTGCACAGACAAAAGACTTGAAAATCTACTTTACCTCTATCTCGTTCAGGAAACAGAAAGTTACCCAGACTGAGATGAACACCATCTGTACCAATTCCGGCGCTAAGTAGGCCTATTTTTGCACCTAAAAGAAATCCGATATAAATTAGTAATTTGCAAATATCTGTAATTTTTCTTTAATAATAAGTTTACTTGCAGAACATTTTGATAAAATGCTTGATAAAGAAAGTTGAAAGAAGCAGGTAAAATAAAAGAATATTAAAATCGTACAAAAATTATTATTAATATGAAATACTTACTCTCTACGTAATGATCTTCATTATTTTACAAAAATTTTCCAACCTAACTAATTTTTCAGATAAAGAACTGAAGCGATGTCAAGCATAAGAAATGTTCTAATAATTATTTTTTTTTTTGCTGGAATTTAATTTTTTGAAATTTGTTATGAAAAATAAAAAACTCAGAAAATGCACATTCTTTCTACATTGATCAGGATCACTGTTGAAGTGAAGGCAGTAATTGTTTTGGGAGGGACCTGTAAGGATTCCTTTAACGCTCTTAAAGACCTGAAATCGAACCCTTATATTATTAATTAGATGTATCAAAAGCATAGCAAGCAACATGTTTTACCTCAGAAAAGTTTTCAGCTTTCTCATTGTTGTGGGAGAGAGTTGACACCATTCAAATTGTCATTCTAAAGCATCTCAAAAACACTCATGGCCTTAAGTTAAGAAAACTGCTATCTGGGATGGTTTTGCCTCATTCAGTTGTTGGTAACACGAGGACAAAGATAACATGTAAAGACAAACTGAAGCAAAACAGAAATGTGGGTTAACTCGAGCCACAGAAAAAAAAAAAAAAAAAAAAACGTAGGCAACCTTGTCCACAAAGTCTTCAAATATCCTCGCCAGCCTGGAACCTTCTCCAAAGCCTAAAATGACGTGTAATATTGAAATCGTGGGATACTTGTCTCTCCTGATGTTCCTATCACGTATAATGTCATCGACAAGTCTTCTCTGTGCCATATTTATTGGCTACAGATCACTTTTTGTGATAAAAAAAATGCAACAGCAACTGATCCAGATGCACAACACTAATGAGTTCTTCACAACATGATCTATCCGATCTGTTTTGTAGAATGTCAGAAAAGTTTTTCGATTTGCTATGGATG
The DNA here is from genome assembly GCA_023159025.1 of Thereuonema tuberculata. Classification (NCBI taxonomy): domain Eukaryota; kingdom Metazoa; phylum Arthropoda; class Chilopoda; order Scutigeromorpha; family Scutigeridae; genus Thereuonema; species Thereuonema tuberculata. The sequence goes on along the minus strand of JAFIDM010080546.1, from coordinate 22,965 downwards.
CCTTCAGATTATTATTATCTTTTTTTTGCTAATGCTTGTCCTCACTCTTGTATCTTCCTTAGCTGCAGCTTCTCATTCCCGTGTTCATTGGTTTTCGGAAAACATTCGATGACGTGCGCAACCCCGACATAACAACATAAGTCATATATTATCAACCGTAATTAGCCTTGAATTACTGGCACTGTACATAAGCAGTTTTTCAAAGCCCAAACTAACATGTAATGGCTCACAGCTTTCCAGGTATATCAAACAGAAACTGCTCGAGCTCATTTTCGAAAAACAAACAAAAAAACAACAACTCAATAATTAATGTCATCTGTTAAATCTGAGAAGAAATGTATTTATTTATAGTCACTTTACTAAGCTCTCATGATTGATGAGAAAATGAATTAAAAACAGAATTTACATTACCAATATTAATTCCTGGACCTTTGGAGGGTTTGGAAGGAACTTCTTTGATACCGTAAGTTGTGGAACCGTAACTTGGTTTTGCTTGAAATCCTGGGGGCATGTAATAAAGTCCGTGGCCTGAAAATATTCAAATCAGTCTGGAATTGGAAAAGTTCAAACAGGAAGAACTTATATAAAAAGAAATAAATTTGAATATACTTACAATTATCAAATTAGAACGTCGAAAACTGGTTGTACCGAGTACAGTTTTATTCATAGGAAGAGTAACATTTATACAGTTGGGGTAGCCTACATTTTTACTTTCGAATTCCAATAAAAAAATTTCAATACCTTATACTTTCAGCCTTTGTGTTATTTCACCAGCCTCCAGTCTTCTGAGGAGACTTCCACTAAATGTTCAATCGTGTTAGAGAAACTTACCAACCTTCATTCGCAAGATCGATATCCACAACTGCTACCAGGTTATCCAAAACTGGTATTCTGTAGTTGGTAGTCAAGTTGATCAACTAATTAATACTAAATCTATTCACAAAAGGAAGTCTGTGAATAGGTTGATGAGATGAATGTTTGAACAAAATTTAACCTGTTCCAAACTTGTTTGAATACAAAGTTAGGAAAGCAGAATTAAAATTAAATTACCTTGCACATTAAGTATTTCAGTCGCAGAAACTAATAAACCTTTAGGAAACAGTCCTGGTTCTTTAGAGATCTTTAAAAAACACTTTGGTTGTAGTGAAGCCTTGAAGAACGCTTCTAATCGACTGTAGAGTCGTTCATAAGATCGTTAGTTGCTGCAGCTGCTTTAGTTGTGAAATACGGAAATCCATTACCTTAGAGAACGTTTTTCCACTCACAGACGGCTAACAACTGGTTCCTTACATGAGATCATTTACTTATTGTTTACGACTGTGTGGCAATAGAAATTCATCGAGATTTTCATTGTTATTCATTCCACAACTGTCAAATGGAAGTTGCACCAATTACTTCCGATTTAGCAGTAACATTTGCTCCAACTCCCTGCCCTCAGTGATGCTGAAGTGAAACAAAATATTAAGAAGTAACATCAGCATAATCTTGAGTAGCAAGAAGTAAACATCACACTCAGTTCACCGAAGCATTTGCAGAGAGGTCCCTGATGTCATAAATTATTTTATCTTTTAATGTAGTATCTGACGATATTACTCTGTTGACAGTCAATAACCTAATAGGACTTATGGGATGTTTTGGGGTGACTGTGCGTATTCCTGTGCGTTTTTTTATTCTTTTTTTCTGCCGTACTGTAAAGCAAACGGATCGAGAAGAAATCAACCACTTTGATATCAAAGCATTAAATATCCGTTGAGTACAAATACTTTCTCTGTAATCGTCTCAATTCGAACTTATTTTTTTTATAAATTTCCTTTCTTATCACATAAGGATTTTTCATTCCTTGGGAATTTGTTTTCATTAAAATAGAAATTATAATTACAATAAAAAAAATATTAATATTTCTTAATGCTTTGTACAGTACTAATAAGTATTAAATGTATTGATTGTTCTGGTTTGATTTCTGGCTGACATTGGTTTATTGTAAATTGTTGTCATTTACGTTATTAAAATTGAATTCATTATCTTCGTTTTCTTTTAATATTGTTGTAGTTATTTTAGACTGACTTTTTTGAGTTTTGAATTTCTACTTTCTAATGTATTATAGAAAGGTTAACCTTATTGTTCTGTATTTTATTTCGTTATTTTTATCTTGATTTATTCAACTATTTTATTGTTAATTAAATTAAATTTTGTATTAATGTAATTATTATGTAACTTCAGCATCTGCACAAAGGATCTAGAAGAAGAACCTAGCAGAACTGTAATTTCTTGGTATTTTAAATACATAAAATAAATAATTAAATAAACTGAGGTTTCCTAATTAATGAATGGTTTTATAATTTATTATTTTTTGAATCTTACCTGGGATGCATAAATATTTACCACCATCTGCAAAAAAACAAGAATATTATTTTTTTTTGTGAAATTTTAAATTTTGTATATAATCATTAATGTAATGAGTATTATGTTGGTTACCTGACTAATTATTGTGAGTTTCTTCCATTAATTTACTGTTGCTGCAACTAACTTTTCAAGCAATCATTGAAGTGAAATTTTCCTTTCAATTTGAAATATTTATGGCAAATAAACATAAATCATAAAATATAAAATCACAAATATTATCGTTTGGTTTTTTTTTGGTTTTTTGGTATTTTTTTATGAGGAAAGGCGGGTGTATTTATTGTTGAAAAGTCTGTTTAGAAGATGAATGTTATTAAGAGTACAATTTCCATCCGAAAACAACGATTATTCTAAAAACATAAAATTTACCTGTAGCAGGATATTCTATTGCTCGGGCTACAATTCCAGGGAAAAAATAAGAACAGTCATTTAATAGGAATATTTCAAATGTTTGTCTAAAATAAAAAAAAAGCATTTATTTTGTAAGATGACTTGAATTTTAACTGAAAGGACTGTTTAATATGAGTAGATTAAGAATGCATACAGATATCGAGGATTTGGCCTTGCGTTTGTGCTGTAAAAGAAAGTTTGAAGTAGAAATTAAATTACTTGAAAGGATTAAATAAAGTAAAAGACAAAAACAGCAAAATATTAAACGAAAACTTCGATTATGAGACAGTGTGGATCCACTACTAACACACAAAAAATGTTATTGTTGTTGACAAGATTGCACAAAAACTTTGCAATTACCGTAGTCTTTAAGTGCAGGAGGAAGTAAGTTCGTAATTTACAGTTGAAAAGCTAAAGCAAATCTAGCAGATACATTAATTGTATGAAATAAACGCAATATCGTTTTTTGATTCCAGAAATTATTTTAAAATTTGACCTATGTTAATAACTGTTTAATAATGTATTTTTTTTTGTGAAGTTATTTCACTTTGATGTTGGAATATTATTTGTGAATAATATATAAAGTAAGTAATCTATTTGATAATAATAAAACAGCTGCCCCCGTCCCCCCATCAAGTAATAATCTGATTCAGGAGTTTAAAAGTGAGAATTTAACTTTCCACCATCACAAACGATGAAACTTGCATCTCAGTCCGAGAGACGATCATCCTACGAGGACAATGGCTCAGACCAGCTGAAGGATCATGACGTTATTTAACAACACTCCAGTTCCTCTTGCTACTTTAAACATTTTCATACGCTCAGGTGTTCTGTAAAAACCTTCCATATCTTCATTCTTTTTAGAAAGAATACTTTAGTCTTTGACATTTTTATAATTTGTTTTTTTGTTTAACAAGTGAATATAATTTTGTCCTAAAGTATAAATTTAAGAGCAACCCATAATAATAATAAAAATTAAAATAAATAGTGAAAAAAGAAAATACAATAATGTAAGGAAAAAAAACGTAGAAAAAAATTAAAAAAAAACATTAGGAAAATGAGAAAAACAAAATGCGGATATTCAGTAAAAAAGATTAATAGAGAAAAAAAAAAGTACATATACGGATTCGAACCGTCAACCTTCAGCATACGAATCCGAAACATTACCATCAAGCTATAGCAGACAACTGAAATGAGATGGTTGCATTTCTAACATAATTAATAATTTTATTGATTGATATTATTCCAACAATATTACTTTACTTCAATTAATGCTGCCGATTCATTTAAATACTTTATTAAAATTCTTTCTATCTTTTTTTCCCCCATTCTTTTCCATTCCCTGTTCTCCGCCTTATCAAAAATGGAGGAAAACCGACACAACCTACAAGTACATAAGTACGAAATGTACCTAAGAAAGGGAGTTTTCTTTGAAATTGCAGCCACTAAAGTAGAAACAGTGAATCATCTTTTAACGAAAAACCGAAATTTATTTGTTTTTGTTTTTGGTTTGTTTTCTATTATTGCTATTTAAAACATTTCATTAACATTAATCAAAAATCATTCCAATATTTCGTTACATTAGGAGTAACGCTTTCAGCACTGGTTCTAAGTTGTTTTTACTTTGAGGACTGTTCTCGGTGATATAGAATTTATGCTTTTCGATTACGAAAGCTAACAAAGGTTTATTTATAGATTTCCTTTTCATTCTTTAGTTTCTCTTGAAGTTTAGTTATACAATTATTAACTTACCTCCTTCACAGGCTATTTGTCCTTTAAAGAAAAATAAAAATTTTATACGTTTAAGTATTTAATAAAAAACAGTTACCAGACTTTGCATTATCATCAATAATTTCCGAGAGAAAACTTATCTTAATTATCCTGTTTTTAATACTTTAAAATTTCCATTTTCCTGAAAGTTTTTTTCTAATTTTGGATGTCCTTAAAAGGTAAGCGAAACTTAAGGTTAAAAACTACCATTATTTGATATTCATTGCAATGCTGTTATCAAGATAAACTTTGAGCCACATCTAAGCATTTAAATTTAAAGAGTTATCTGGACAAGCTAAAAATTTCAGTAAGAATGAAATGTAATCCAATTTCGTTGATCTACTTTATTTTGAATCTTAAAATAAGTATATTCAAATGTTAGCGTTTCGTCTTTTGTAATGTCTTTGGTTTGTAGTGAATTTTTGCACTATATTAAGTTACGTTTCTTTGTACATATACCTCCGCATTTCACTTCAGATTATTTTTTTTTGCTCAAGCATTCGTTTAACCCCAAATTTAGAGATTTTAAGGGAAAACCCCCCAGTTATTTTCATGTTTTATCTTTATTAAACATTAATACTTAAATGTTTTGCAAGTAGGAAGATTTATTTTACCAACCTGGGCCTCCTCCACCTCCTAATGATTGCACTGAAATGGAATTTGAAAATAAAATATAAATAATTTTCCTACTCTTACTTCAGTTTAGTTTTTATTACTTGACTGCACAGTAAAAAAATTTGCAAATTAAATAGGAGATAATGAAGTTTTAATTTCTGTAACTGATTTTTAAGTGTATATAAGTTACTAAAATTAAAGCTGTTTCAAGAAATAAATCGCGAAGTTTTTGTTACTGTCTGAACCATAGAGGACTTTCCTCTGCGTGCAAATTCGACAGACTAATTTGTGTGATATGGAATTAAGAAAAGGATTAGTGGAACTGATGAAGCTTATTTTTGTGAAAGGATGTTACTTTTAGATGGACGTAATCAAACAATTATGAAAAATTCTTCTCGGGAGATCAACCTGGTGAGGGCGGTGTAGAACTCCGAGCTATTGCACGTGGACTGTACTACAGGGAAATGAATAGAGATGTCTGGGCTTGAACCTCTATAAATAGCGCTGTCAGAGCTCTCTGTGCGGTCCGTCAGAGCTCTCTGTGCGGTCCGTCAGTTGGCACTGATGCTGTGTGGTGTCGGCCACGGAGCTCGAGTGCGGAAATCCACGTATCACTAAAAGAAAATTCCATTATCTCCATTGAGATTATTTTTGTTGTCCAACGGCTTCATAAATCAATCTCTCAAAATAATGTGTAGCTTTAGAAAGAATGATGATGTTGGAGAAGTCGGCTTGACGTTTATTACCAGCCCGGATTTCTTTAGGACTAACCTTATGTAATGACTATGATCTTTACTAATGTTATAAAATAATAGAATGTTATGACTTTCTTATTGAAGATTACTAGCATTCAGTTAATTTCGAACAGAAATTGACTCTGTAATCTACATTTTTCTCTTCAATTGTGACTCAGCAAAGGAAAACTAAGTACCACAAATAGATGCATTAGAAACTAAGGTTTATTGAAAGGGACTTGAGGAACATTTGAAGTGTTAATTTCCAAAGGGGTAAAACAAATAGAGGAAGAATAAAGGTAAATCTACTGGTAAAAGAATTCTATGAGAATAAGAAATAAGAGAATTGTGTGATGGAATGACAACAATATAGAATCCTTCCCTCAAATTGTTTTTTATATTCTATTAATTTAAACATAGGAAATACTAAAGCAATAGTTGTAGGATTTTAAAATTAAGAATTTATTACAGTCGAAAATAAATTACTTTATGAACAAAATTCAAATAAATAGGAAGAAAAAAACATAAAATGAATGTTTTTAAAAGATGTTGGTTAATAAAGAGAAAAATGTTTGAATTCTTTTTTATAAAAATACAAAGGGATCTGATAAAAGAAAATGTGACAAAATTGAATTTCAACAAAACAACTCAGACGACTACAAATTACTTACTGAGTTTTATTTTCTACGCCCACTTCGCATCAGTCCTATTCACGATCTTATTATTTAAGTCTTTATAATTTGAAAAACTATACAAAAATTATTATTTTTTGAAATCTTTGGGTTATTTTTCCTTATAAAAGAATTTTTTATATTTACATAAAAATTTAAATTGAAAATTTATTTATTTTATTTTATGTTTACATAAATTTTATTTATCTTTCTCTCTTCCTCATTAAGAAAATACAAATAACGAGAAAACTTGTAAAAAATATAAACTGTAAATGGTTATTAAGTTTTACAAGTCTGTGTTTTCCTGTAAAATTGCTATTTATTAAAAATTCGAAATAATCGAAAGTTATGTGATAGGTAAAGAACAGGGAAAGGAGGACACAATTGAAATGTCTATCGTTTGTTACTGCAATGAATTAATGGTCGTAGTTTGAAAATAAAGCTTGTAAATCATATGTAGCTAGCGAATATTAGGTGGTAAGCATTGCAAAGAAATACTATTTCACAATGTACAAACCAGACCTCTAAAGATCACGAATTTGAGATTGAAAAATGGTTCCATGGAACATCCCATGTGTTAACTGCAAAGATGGATACTAACATGTAATCCCTGACAGCAAACTCTGCACACTGTTCTTTTATTGCTGCTACATCCTTTAATTGCTGAAGATTCGATATCTTTAGTGAAATGGTGTCAGGAAAGCCGTTAATGAATCAACAATCGGCATCAATAAATCTAGAAACATTGTGACCATCCTGTATCGGGTTAGATTACTGGCTGCAATAGTGTGTATTGTAAGAGTCAATATGATTGTGACGCTGAATATTGTAATGTGCAGGGCTTTTGGATTCGATTCCCTCTCCTGTTAAGTAAGTATTGCTTCAAAAAGATCTTCAACATTACGTCGATGATCTCTGCTATCATTGCTGCTGACGGTTACAAATGATACATTTCAATCGCCGGGCCTCAATAGCGTGGATTGTGCAAGGTTTTTTACAGCCCTGAAGTTTTGTTTCCACTCTAGTCTACAACTTCTCAAATCTTTCGGCAACTGATATGACCATGACATGATTGCAAGAAGCTCTTAGATTAGTTTCCTGTGCCCCATAGACTCAGCATGTAGCGACGTTCCTCAAATAAATATAAACCATCCATTTCGTTTGATGACGTGCCTCAAAGCAGCTATGATCTCCGATCTGGGGTTGCACTGTGTCACCTACATCTCCAGAAACGTTACTATTTACTTCCTACTGTCAATTTGTCTTGGATATTTCTTGGTGCTACGCCTTCATTAAACAGTAATGTGTTTAAATTTTCCTTATTAGAAAAAATGAATTATGATATAATTATGTGTTTGTTTAATTAAAATTACATTTCTATTTTTTTGTAAATGAATTTGAAAGAATTTTTAAAAGAAACAAAACACTAAGAAATTCAATGATGTCCTATTGTTAACAAAAAAATAATAAAATCAAAATTAATTTATGTTTTATCAGTTATTTTAGTAACTAATATTACTAAACAATTTTTTCTAACAAAAATTAATTAATATATAATATAATTAACAAGTGTTACCTGTGAACTGCCCTGGAATAATAAATTAATGATTTACTCAATGACATGTAAATTACTCTTATTATATAAAGCTATTCAATTTAATCTTACGTAATAAAAAAGTACCATAAACATTAGTTCAGATTTGTGTATTTATGATGCTTATTTAATCACATTTTCTTTAGTTATTTACGAGGGCCATTATGAAAGTCATGGTTTTTATCTGCCAATTGTGGCAACACTGCAATTCTAGAATAAGGTAAAGTCGCCAAATACCGCATCCCATTTTGTTTTTTCATTGTAATTTTTCTAAATTTTCGTATAAAACTTCAAAAACAACCCCATTTTACTAGTTATTTATTAGTGTATTAATAAAAAGAAACAATGTTGTGCTTTTTAAGCAAATAATTGTAACTAAGAGCTCGAAACGTAAAAAAAAGTTTTCTTAAATTTGTAATTGTGTGTTTCTAATGTCGCACCCGGGTACGGTATTAGGGACACATAAGTAATATACTAAGAACAAGTTGAAGTACTGCAAATGTTTTTAATTATTTTCTATATTAAAGTTACAAAATCATGTTTTAGTCAAACAAAGTAAAGTTTTAGTCTTCTATATTAATTCTCTAAGCATGTAGCACAAATGAACCTAGGATTGTCGCAGTCTTCTGCACAGTCTTCATGGCACCAATTAAAACATTTAGAGCATCTTATCCACTTTTCTCCACCTCGATCTTCCGAAAAGTTTTTCTCACAGAAAGGGCTAGTAGCATCGTTGTCATCGTTGTCTTCGTCGTCTGTGGAAATCAATGGAGGTTCCTCATCTGTCTCGTCTTCCGACGAAGACTGTCTTTTCGAACATATCTTTTTTTTTTGGCAGGTGAGTTTTTATCTTTACTATCACTTCGCCTCTTTCTTGTACGTTTTTGTTTTTGCGGTGTCAGTTATTTTCTCTTGCTTCTTCTTTTCTGATTCTTCTAATTGTTTTTTATGAGGTTTATAACCCATCGCTCGTTTATAACCCATCTCCTTCTTTCTCACTGCGTTCATTGCTTTAATCATAGCATTTGAATCCCATGTCTTCTTCTTTGGCATCGAAAGTAGAAAAAAATAACAAAAAATAAAACAAAAATGTGTCATTGACAACACACGAATCATTCCTAATGGTGTGCCTAATACCGCACCCGGAGCGACATTAGGCTGTTTGACATTTTTCCTTGACCAAACAAAAAAAACATTTACAAAATGTAACCTAAAATTTGGATGAATCCGTTTAAATCTTTGATAATAACGGTCTAAAACTGTAGGTAACTATATTGTATTATAGACAAACCCTTATGCTATATGTTACTGCAAAGATTTTGGAAAATAAACTTATATTTTCAATATAATGTTATTTTTCTTCTCCACGCGATAATTTCTGTAGCTCCTTCCTTCACAAGTCAAAATGCCCTAACCAGGTAACCTGTTAATTAGTTCCGCAACTGGATTCCACATGGCATTTGAAAGCGTGTTTGATGTTCTTCTGATTGGCACCACTGATGTCATGAAGTGCAAATGTAAAAAAAAAAAAATATTTTGAAATTATCGTTTAATAAATGCAATGCAGTGTAGCCAAGAGAGAAAAAGGAACACAGGAATGCTCAATACATATTGCTATTATTCCCAAAGTAATCTCAAGATTGTCCACCGTATGTTGCCAGCGGGAACTGATGTCCAACGCCATCATTCTTCACGATAACGCCACATGTCCTGCACAGGCTTTGTTACGTCGATGGCGGTGGGAAGTCTTGGAACATCATCCGTATTCGCCAGATCTGAACGCAAGCGACTTTGATTTGATTCCAAACCTCAAGCTGCAGTTGCGTGGGAAATACACTCATTAACAAAAAAAACGACAAACCTAGAAGAAGTTGTCCGATGGAGACAAAAATTAGTGGAGAGGAAGATTATGTACAGAATAGAAAATGATTAAACTTTCAGACAAATTGAATGATTTATTTCAGAGTTACAGAGTTACAAAGTAACGAGCTCAATAAGGTGTTGACCCACCTCTTCCCTGAATGCAAACTGCCACACGACGTAGCATAGAATGATAAAGCTCCCTGATGGTCTCCTGCGGTATTTCGTGCCAAATTTGCTCCAATTATCGGGCTAGGTCATCCACATTCCCTGGTGGATGCAGTCGCCTTCCCATCATATCCCAGACATGCTCGATTGGAGAGAGATCTGGGCATCTGGCTGGCCAAGGAACTGATTCACAAGCTGGAAGACAGGTCATAGCAACATGTGCCGTATGTGGTCTGGCATTATCGTGCTGAAAAATAAGGCCAGGGTACTGCAAAAGGAAGGGTAGCAAAACAGGTCTCAGAATGTCGTCGATATACCGCTGTACTGTAAGTGTGCCGCTAATGACGACCAAAGGGGTCCGGCTATCAAGGGAAATGGCATCCCAGATCATAACTCCTGGTTGAGGGCCTTTTTGGCGTGCAATAGTGAAAGCAGGATCGGCACGCTACCCTGGGCGTCTCCAGACACGTCTGTGACGATCGTCAGGTTACAGTTGAAAGCGGGATTCGTCGCTAAACACTATACGTCCCCAGTCAGCATCATTCCAACCGGATCGAGCCAAGCACCACTGTAATCTGACCAGACGGTCTGCAGACGTGAGTGGCAGGTGGCGAAGCGGTCGGTACGAGCGTAGATGTCGCTCTCTCAGCGTCTGTGAATGGTCATGGTGGACACACGTGTGCGGGTCGCACGTCTGATGGTTGATAACGATGATTCAGGCGCTGTGACAGCTGATCTGACAATCACTCTATCCTCCCGCTCTGCAGTGGCCCTAGGTCGACCCCTACCTTCATGACGCTGAAATCTGCCATTGTCCACCCATTCCTATCAGCATCTTCTAATCGCCGCATCACTTCGACCCATATGACGAGCGATTCTCCGATTTGCCCAACCTGCCTGTTTCAATCCAATGATACGACCTCTTTCAAACTGACAGTTGCACGTAATGAGCTCGAATCCTGCGGCGAGGCATTTTTTCAGTCGTTGAAAGGTATCCTAACTCGCAATGCAACAGAAAGTTTGACCATCAGATTGAGAATCGCTTCTTCTATACACCTGCTGAGTGCGCAGTTCCGATGCGCTGTAGCTCTCGCTATTCATTCATTGGACACCAAAGTTTAATCATTTGCATGGGCGGTCCCAATGTCTTTGCATACAAAATTTCATTACAATCGGACAACTCCTTCTAGGTGCGTCGTTATTTTTTGATAATGAGTGTACTTGCGAACAAGATGAAATTTTTAAAGCGTTTCGGCCTTAGGTACAACACTTATTTATTTAAAATTGATATAATAAAAATTTTCTACTGATATTAAACAGTGGCTAATGCAGAAAATACAACAATTAATATTTCTATGTAAATTCTAAGCTTGCTTTATTTTTTATTTCATAATTAAATTTTAAATCTAGTGATTTAATAAGTTTTTGTTTTTCAAGAGCCACAATAATTATGTTTTTTTTTTTTTTTTAGAGACAAAAAATCTACCTGATAAATTATTATACAGTTATACTTCGCCTTACGTCGGTAATTCGTTCCAAAACTAGCGACTTAAGACAAAAAACGACGTTAGTCGAATAAACTCTTTAGAAAACGACCTATACCTCCTAGAAACCCCTATAAATAAAACCCATAACATCGCTAATAACATCGGCGCGTAGAAATATAATAAGTCGTTCGATAGTGCAATATTTTTATATTATTTTTAATAAATTTATACATTTTAATTGATTTTAATGTAAAGAAAAAAAAAAACCTGATGGATGATGTTGAAGGGATTTTTTTTTTAATTTTTAGGGGTTTTTATCGTTGACTGACATTACATAAAGTTGCATAACTTGATGTTAGTCGATTTTTATTTTTTTTTCTACTATTATTAACAATAAAAACCCAAGTAAAGGCGAAAACGACGTAAATCGAGGTATGAGTGTACAAGTCCTTTTTACAATTAAAAGTTACCTTGTCCTGATGTTGTTCCTGGATATCCTATAATAAGAAATGGATATAACTATTAAATTAACTAGGAAAATTGTAATTCACTAGTTAAAAACGTAAATAATCATTTAAGAACTTTTCTAACTTAAATTCAAAATACTCATTGGGATGTTTCTCTTCTTCACTAAATAACTTCGGTTATTTATTAATAAAAAGAAAAATAATTTAAGTTTTTGATCAACTGATTGAGGAGTTTACTTCAGTTTCTGTATTTGTGCATCAGAGATAGCATTTACAGACAAGAAGTTTTGGCTTGAATATTATCAAAACTGAGTGAAATGTGTGAAAGGTATTTTTAAATAAACTTATAATTTCATTTATAATTTTGGTCTAAGATTGGAAAACTATATAAAATATAAATTATTCAGTCAAATTAATTGGGAGAAATATAATTCTAAAACACTAAAAAGTATTAAAAATGTAAAAACTTTATTAATAGCTGACGTAATTGATGAGAATATTACTCTAAATTTTTAACTATTAACTTTTGTTAAGTTTCTTTTCGTTTGTATTAGATTATTAACAAAGTTAATTAATCTACTGTAATAATTACATATTAATTTATCAGATCCTACATTACAGGTATTCTTTATTTTTGAATACCTAGTAGGACTAGCAAACATTAAAAAAAAAAAAAAAATTGACATGAATAAGCTGATATAATTCTCAGTATCGAATTTAATTTACAGTATTGTTCTTCTGATAGAGGTAAATAACACAACTTTGTAGAAAACTATCGTCTACGACTGACTAATTTTTATTTCTTAAAAATGAAAATTAAAAAAAAAATAAAGATCTAGTTTTCTTATCCAATATATTTCTTTAATATTTGATTCACACAATCAAAACTATAATTACAATTTTTACTTAAGTGAAAATAGTACAATAAATCTTGAACTTCGTTTCTTCTAGTTCTCAATTAAATTTAATCAGCCACCTTTGGATTATCGTAGGAGTTATGCTATGATATTTGGCAGCTGTGCTTAATGGCTCTGCCTTTTGGAAAGTAACAACTATCATAAAGTAACACTTGCATTACTTTTAATACTTTGCTCGTTAGCTGGTTATATATGGATATATAATGATATTAAAGAATATCAGAGAACTTAAGAACTTCATAAGATAATAGGGTTAATAAAAATTGTTGTATCTAATATTAAATAATTTTTATGTATCTAACATGTTCTATTTAATATTAAATATATTTCGCAGCAACGTTTTTTCTGAATTTTCAAGTGAAATAAAAGTGAATAATATTAAAACAATATAAGAACATACTATATCAAATTTCAAAAATAATTAACAACAATTTTTAAGAAACAATATAAGAAGATAAATCTGTAAACTGAATGATAACAAAAAGCTTTCACGAACTTAAATTAAACGATAACAAAAGCTTTAAAAAATATACAGAAAACCGATAAAGACATCATAACATAATTAAAAATAAAGGAAAAGAAAAACAGCACCTGAATAAGAGAATAAGAAGAGATTGTCTTTCTAATTTTAGATTATGGGGAGGAGTTGGGAACGGCCGTTTCGTCCTTCAACGGACTCATCAGCCCAACCCAGCCTTACCCTAATTAAATCAGAAAGGCAAGCTCGTCTTGGTGAAAACCACTGTCAGCCTGG
>JAFIDM010080545.1:0-22626 GCA_023159025.1 Thereuonema tuberculata | reverse complement strand
AAAAAAAAAAAAAAAAAAAAAAAAAAAAAGTAATAATGTGAATAAGTTGTGTTTGTATAAGTATGAAAGGTTGATTGCGAATCAATATCCTCTCTTTGTTTTTTTATTCTTTTACAATTGTACTGACCATTTCAAACACCTATTGTCAAGATGTTTTCCTAAATTGAAGATGCATTATTAATCAATTTTCTTCCATAGGTTACCAAAGTTAAATAGAGAACTGATCTTGAATTTGAGAATGAAAAAAGAATGTAAATCAATTTTTAAAAACATAACCTTTTAATAAAATGTAAGATAAACTGTAATGTTTTTGATATTTATAAAATCAGTTACAATAAATTAATTTTTTAAATTAGCTGTAATTACACATCCTCAATGTCATACTTGGTCATCCTATTCATAATGTAAAAACTAGCCACTGAAGAACACTAATTAAAAAAAAAAAAGGAACTTGGAAATTTCAACCTTAATTAAAAGAAAACAATGAAGAAGTGTTCCTTCATACTGCATATTTCAACATGGAAAATTAATGCTAATTACAATTATTATACTTCCTACTTAAAAAAAACAAAAAAAAACAAAAGTTGTAGTGAATGTATAGTGAGAATGTATCATTAGCCCCTTATTACTTAACTACTAAAGGAATATTTTTGGAATAAAGGAATATTCTTTACTGAATTGAAGCTTATTATAAGATTGTTTTATTTTATTATTCAGTACATTCTTCAGCATTTTTTAGACATGCTACTGATCTGAGAAAGAAAAAACTTAGAAAGTTATAAAATATCCTAAATTATACTTATCTTCTGGATATGATAGTGAATGCTGAGACTAAAACAGAAATGCAGAAACACAAATCTTAAATTAATCTAAAGGCTCAACATGAGTCAAATTACAAGAATAAGTAGGTGTTCTATTGTCTCTATTCTTAAATTAGTCTTTCTGATTTATGTTTTAGTCTCAGCATTCACTATTATATATATATATAGACACAGTATTGTTGAGATAATTTTTAAGAGATAAATTGTACTTACCATACAAACAGTGTGCTTGTCATTGCAATCAGATCAATGTGAACTTATTTACAGATCTGCATTGAAATCTGCAATACTTAAAAAAAAAATTAAAAAAAATAAATAATAATAATAACAAATCTAAAGTTAATTATAATTATACGAAGCAAGTAGAAAGATAACTTTAACAAAGAGTTTTGTGCTATTTTCTCTGTTATTATAAAAATATCTATCAAAAGACACAATAAATTGTCAGCAAATTTACGAAATAAGATTTTAAAAATAAAATAAAATAAGGAGAGGTACTCATTAATGTTTATGATTTTACCTAACAAATGAATTAATAATATATATACTATAGGATTAAGAAAAGTTTTAGGTGAGTGATTAAGGGGATGAAAAATTTTTTTTTTTGATTTATCTTTTCTAAAGCATAATTAAGCATCCTTTACATATTGTCACATATCTAGCCTAAAGTAAACAGAGATAATTATTATTATTGCTTAGCTATTTTTTCAATTTGTATGCTTAAAGAGTTTCTCAGCAAATCGAGACTGAACTTGATACAAAAATAAATAAATAAATAATTTACATAGGCACCAAGTGGCTAAGTAAATTAACAGTTTTTAATTTATTATTTCTGAACATCAGAAATAATAGGCTAATTACTGAATAATTAAAATTTAACTTTTTTATAAAATGAAAGATTAAAAATAAAATACGTAAATGAGACAAACTTGGTATTCCAAAATATTCTGAGATTTTATATTAAAAATATTTTTACTAACATTTAAGTTTCTAATGCATTATTATTCTTTACTGCTACTAACATTTTTATCAGCTATTTCAATCTTTTGTCTTAAAGCAATTAAATTAAAAGCTTCTAATTCTTACTTCCTTTATTAGTTTCTATTCTTGCAAACTGATTGTAGGTACACAAAAAAAAAAAACGTAAAGAGTGATAAAAACTTCATCCTTATCGTTCTAGAAACTTATTAGTTTCTGAAATGTAATTGAAATTTTCTGAGCTTAACTTATTTCTTTTTTTGACATGCACTCTTATATAAATTAACTAAAAAAAATAAAAAAATAAAAAAATAAAATAAAAAATTGTATACTTACATTAGCGTTCGGCAGTTAGCAAATCGGCAGTTTAGGCCTAAATCCAAGCGAAGTCAACCACAAATTGTTGAAAATCTTCACTACTTTAAAAGAGTTGTTTTATCTAAATGAACTTCGGTATATCTTTATATTAATAAACACTGATAAGTTTTTCTGATGAAACAGAAGCAATTGAATGGATCTAGAATTTAAATACAATGAAAACGTTACGCCTCGCCACCATGACTTCAAATTTTCCGCTGAAAGAAAAGCCACTGCGCATGCGTAAGTCTGAAACTTTCACGTTTCACAGCGAGACTACGGCGAGACCTCATTTTACAGGGAATTACTGTTATTTCAAAAAACGGTGTAATCCTGTTAAAAAAAGATGTAAAAAACAGTGATTCCCAGTTAAATATACGGTCATTTTTTACAGTGTAACTATTAAAAAGTATTCAAAAGCTATATTAAAAATGAATTATACATATAGTAATATACAAGATTACTATTTTTTTTAATACTCCTTCTCCACTTAACCTTTACAGTCTATTTGCTTTTAATAGCAAATTAAATTGTCTCTCAATGTTCTGAAATATTCTTTCCTTTTCATCAAATAGTCTCTTTCTCTTTCGGAGCACTATACTTTATTCAGCACTTTCGCTAATCGTTTTCATCGATTAGCTATTACGATCTACGACGGTCAACACTCCTATGCTTAAGTTACTCGGCGGCTGACGACACCTTCCCGGTCGGCAATCGGCTTCCTGCCCGATTCTTCGGGGACTGTCCGATGCCTTGGGTTCGCCACCTTGTAACGGTTAAACACTCAATCGTTCTTTTCCCGCCCGGTGTGGAATTTCAGGTAAGCCGGATGCATCTGATAATTCCCCGGCGTGAGATTTAAAATGTCTGTTACTTACCGTACTTACCGTACTTACCGTCTGTTACCGTTTCTGGAGCTCTAGCGGTGATTGTGCCTGCCCTTGGGTCCAAAACGTCCGGTCGTTGCCCGCTGGGATCGCCCTTTCTCGTTGACACCTGGCTTTGTCGGGAAATATGGCTCCCATCCAAACCGTACTGCAACCGGCTAGTACGAGTCTACATCTTTAGTCCCTTGCCTTTATGCGGCCGTCTTCGGTGATTCTCGCCGATAACCACACCGCTCAACGCCGCCGACTGCCCTCCGACGGGATGCCGGAGCGCACCTCGACACGTTCGCCCGCCTTGACGGACAAGAAAGCTCTCTCTCACATAAAAATCTCCAACTGGAAGTTTTTCGCTAAACTTCCCCAGAAAATTGATCTCTCACCTTTTACACCAATTAAAACAGTTCATTGGGATCATGTGACCCCACTGACCTCTGTTGCACGCGGCACTAAGCTTTCATCACTTCCTTTGAAATCGAAAGTTTATAACTAAGGTTTTATGGGAATGTGGAAAAAATGATTTTCCCACGCCAGTCCGCCATTGCAGTGGCTTTCACAAAAACACTGATTCTAAATAAAATACATTATATTCACACAATAATATTTTAGTAGTCAAGTAAATAAAATAAGAACGTTAAAATTAGTAACATTTCTTTAGATAATTTTAACACCATAAATACTCTTTTACGAAATATAAAATTCACCCTGAAATATAGTGATTAATTAAAGTAAACATCTCAAACCCATAATTACACTATAAGATCAAAAATTTCGCCTGTTTATCTTATTACGGGGGTGACAACCTACATCGTTACAATTTATATCGGATGTTTCTTCTTGTATAGATTCTTCTTGAGATGAATCTTCTGCTGACTCTACGTAGGATGGTTTATTAATCAGGCTGTCGTAATCTTCGGACTGTTTCTTTCTACACTTCAGAAAATCACTTCCTCTACGATTTTCGTTTACAAAGATATTTCTTGTTTCGATGACTTTGTTACTGCTAATCTCATACACATAATACCCTCTGGTTAATACGGAGTAACCAAGAAGTATCCCTTTTGGTGCTCGTTCAGAGAATTTATTCCTCAATTGGTGTTTTGGAATTTTGATGTATGCGACGCTACCGAATCTCTTTGTATGTGATACAGATGGTGCATACTTATTGTTAAACCCTCGATTTAAAGGTAACTGATTTCGTAAAGCTTGATGTGGTGTTCTATTCATCAGGTAGTTTGAACACAGTACTGAATACGGCCAAAAATATAATGGTAGTTTGGCTTCTAACATTAATATCCTCGCCTTTTCCATCAGTGAACGATTAAATCGCTCGGCCACGCCGTTCTGTTGTGGCTGGTAAGCTGAAGAATGATGTAACTGAATCCCCTTGTCCTTTGCGAATTTTTTCACTCGGCTGTTGACGTACTCTGTTCCCTGATCACTTACAATAGCTTTAACTTTATAACCGCTGGATCTTTCAGCGAAGTTCATGAAATTGACAAGTTTTGCACTTACTTCATCTTTAGATTTAATGAAATAGATAAAGCTTCTTCTGCTATAATCATCAAAGAACGACACTATATAAGATAGTCCATTTGGGTTATTGATGTTAATCGGCCCGCAGACATCGGTGTGTACCAGTTCTAGTGGTTGTTTGGTTCTAATAATGCTTAATCTTCTGTGTGAGATATTTATCATATTCCCTCTTTTACATCCATCACATTCAAGTTTTAAGTTGTGTGGTAACTGTAATTGATCAACACCCCTTAATAACTTTTGTTCCAGATTATGGCCATAATCTAATAGGATCATGTTGTATCTCATTAAAATATGTCCCTTTTTGATCTGATCCATCCTTAAATTCTACTTGATATAAATTGTTTCTTTTCTTACCCATCATACATAGACCTTCTGAATTATTGGAAACCAGGTACTCCTCTGCTGTTATTTCTTGCTTGAAACCCTCTTTAGCTAAGATACTGGCTGAAATCAAATTTACATGCATTTTTGGGACAAAATATGCTTCTTTTAACCATATGTCTTTGATAGTACCGTCAGGTAGTTTAGATTTAACTTTCACAGTTCCAGATCCTAACGCCTTGGATGATGTGCTATTGGAACAATAAATATCTACTGGATCTTTTAAGGCTTTATTAGTAACAAAATATTTCTTATCGTTACAGATATGAGTACTACACAGGGGCGTATATAAGGGGGGGCGCCTAGGGCCCCCCCACCCGAAATAATGAAGGTATGTCCTCCAACGTTTTTTTTTTTTTTTTTTTTTTTTTTTTGAATCGATAGGTTTTTATGGTTGTTTCTTTTTGGTTGAATAGATTTTTTGGCCCGGACCCCCCCCCCGAAATAATAAAGGTATGTCCTCCCAAGGACATTTTTTTTTTTTGGTTGAACAGATAGGTTTCCATGGGGTGTCTACTTAAAATTTCTTAACTTAACCTTACATTAATCTTAGGCTCCCCCCGAAAATATATTCTATATACGCCATTGGTACTACACCCACTATCTAAATACCAAATGTTTCTTTTAATATTTATATCTTGATTGTATACAAATAAGCTTATCAATCCACAGAATGATGCATTATTATCTTTCCCGTTTCTTGAAGAAGAGGTTTTATATTGATCATTGTTTGCTTTGGTTTTGCAAAACTTAGCTATGTGGCCAGTCTTCCCACAACGAAAACACTTTCCTTTTGATCGATCTTTATGACTTGATCTATCTTTATTTCTTTCTTGAGATTTCACATCTGGACTAGGTTTATTACCATGACATTGTCTTTGTAATTCTGCTTCCTGGATCTCGGCACTCTGATTTCTTTTGTATTCAAGTAAAAATTACTTATAATGAGCTCAGAGTTAAAACTTTCATGTTTTTGTAAAGTTAGTAAACTTTGGGCACACGCTCTGTAATCTTTTGGATGACCCGACAATAGTATCCAACAGAACTCTGTATCAGGTAAATGTCCACCCCTGTTTTCTATTTCTTTTACAATCATTTTTAGATGTACTATCTTGGTGGGATATCATCAGTATTTGACATTTTGCTGTTGGTGTACAATTCTCTTTTCAGATCAGTGATCTTTAGATTATCTGAGGTGTTAAACTTTTCTTCTAATTCCATTAGAAGTTTCTGAGGATCATCTACTTCCTCTATTAAAGACCTAAACTTATCATCTATCGAGCTAATTATCAGACCTGTAGCTTTTTCTGCTTTCATGAGAAGTTTCCTCTTCTTATCTGCATCTTGCAGTTCTGTAATCTCGGTAAGAGGACTGTTGGCCAAGAGCCATAACCCTTCTTTCTGTAAAATAGTTCTTATAGCAATCTTCCATTTGAGATAGGTATCTCCCCTAAATGATAACATATTGCTAGCCATGCTGTATTATAATTATTATAATGTCTCTTTAAACAATCGAGTTCAATGTAATAACTACCACTGCTTATTTTGTATCCACTGCAGTGCTACCATGCGTATTTGAATCTTGTACAGTTCCA
This sequence comes from Thereuonema tuberculata, assembly GCA_023159025.1. Classification (NCBI taxonomy): domain Eukaryota; kingdom Metazoa; phylum Arthropoda; class Chilopoda; order Scutigeromorpha; family Scutigeridae; genus Thereuonema; species Thereuonema tuberculata. The sequence goes on along the minus strand of JAFIDM010080545.1, from coordinate 16,071 downwards.
TTGATTGAAAATTCCTATCTTGCGCAGTTCTCTTTATAGCATATTTTTATCCTGCGCAGTGGAATGCTGCTCGGCCAAAGCCATAACCATTTAAAATTGTGCGTAGTCGGTCAATTGGTATGATGGGTCTAGATATCGCTAAGTCTTAGTACCTATCCACCGTGGGGTATCTTACTAACTGGTCTATCTTGTGGCTATTTCTATATATTACTACGTTTGAAACAAATTACCCCTCATAGAATCTTTAATGGAAAATAAATATCTTTCACTAAGTATAATTGGGCCATAGCAGAGCTTATTATTTTCCATAGCCAGCCACCGATATATTATATATCTACCTTTAATTACTATAATTAAAGTCGCTTAAATAAATTGATAAAGACTGTTTTCACAACACTTGAAAACACACATTTATTTAATAGCAATTCACATATAACTCAGTTCTTGAATAATGTTCTTGTCAGCACACACAGTACTTGTATTTTAAAAGTTCTGTCTATAAGATAATCTTCCTATCCTATACTTCTTTAAATGCTCACAGTTCTGATCTCGTAATGACTTTTCATCTAGCGAAATATAATTGTTCGCAATGTATCTAGAAACTCCTTTCTAATATTACAAGCTTTTCACCTAGCGTTCTAATTCTGCCGCTATGAATCTAGAAATCCTATTTCTAATTTACTAAGCTTTCTCACCTTGCGGTATATCTAATTTCACTGTAACTACAGAAATGATATCTCTTCTTTATTTTATATAAAGTTCACATTAATCATTTCACCTAGTCAATACGCTGTAAACTGTTTATTAGTTCTTGTAATTAATTCGATGAACACGATGATCTAACATAATTATAAATCTTCACTTCTGGATATCTTCTCTTTATTCTTGCAACACGAATATAAGAATAAAAAGTCTCTACTTACATAAATCCTCGATAAATCAATACTATAAAAATTATCTTCTAATATTCCAGATAATTCTTCTATCTTCGGGATTACCAGTTAACCAGCCATTTTCGAACATTCTTTCGTTCGATAATATTCCATCCAGATATTAAAGTATTATACTTTATCCTTTATAATTATTACTGTGAATTATTCACTCCGGCGATGGACTGTATACCTATATGCTACATATACAAAATAGAATTATTTATTAATTCACAAATCATTCTGAAGCACTCAAATATCTTTTCTACACGTGGTTAGCTTTTAGGCCTATTTTATTCTCCTTTTATATCAGCTACCAGTTCGACTATTAGAACAGAAGAATTACTCATCTTCAAGGATCCGGGATAATTCCTATTCCTTCCTATAGTCATTTTTCGATATTATATCGATCTTCTATTTTATCTGAGTTCTTTATTGCTTCAAAATTCTATTGGTATAGCTCCGTCCACAATTCCGCCGAATCATCGTTCATCCGCCATTGTGTTTCTTCATGGCTCGTCCATCTTCAACTGACTTCTCGTTCCATCTCTCGCGTGCGCCGTGTCACGCTGTCGCGAGCTGTTTACACTACGGCATTGTTGCAATTATTGCAGCCTTTTCAATAATTAAACTTTATTCTCTTTTTATCTTGAAGAATAATAAAAAAAATCACTGCTGTGAAATGCAAGTTGAAATGTTTTATATTATTATTCCGATTCACAATAATGATTGTGAATCTCCACACTCTTTGCTGTAGTTGTGGAACCACAAAGTTCTTTGGCGTATCGGAATACTGTTGTCACAGTGTAAATTGAAATTTACTTTGCTGTAATATAAAATAAAATAAAATTTACACTACTGCTACCGATATAAATATGATGTGAATAAATTCTATCAAACACGATATCGACAGATTTGAAACCTAGAATCGGCCTGTTACTGGTGAGGAAATTAGCGGGTGCTGCGCCCGTTTGAGTGCCCGCCAAACAAACACCAGATCAGTACCCAAATCAAAATGATACCCTTGAGCGATAGATTAAAAGTCACATTTAATAACTGTCAATTAATTGTGATTTAAGGATTACTCTCCCTTTGATGAGATAACGGGAACCAATGAATTATGATCAACAAATATTAAAACATCTCAGATTAACCTTATCGAATTTTTAATGGATAAATATAACAAAATAATTGACACCAAACCAGAATATAATCAACATACTAATTATTTATTCTTTTCTCTTCTTTTGATTAGAATTATGTATTTCTTTTCCGTCTAACAACTTGAACTAATTCTACAAAATGTATATATATAATTATGTATTATCCCAGATATGTCAGTTTTTTTCCAGATAGTTTTTTTATCTTTTTTTTTTTATCCCTTCCCCTAGGTGCACCTTTCAGTCCAATAAACCAATTCCCAATATCCCCATGAGACAAACCCACATGTATCTTCCCTCAAAATGTAAGAACAACAAATATGCATACAAAAGTGAAAATATGTATATATGAACATATATGAATACTAACTTAATCACCAAAATTCAGATGGTTAATTCTCGTAAGAATAAAATACACTCAATTAAGTTTACTGTTAGTTTTAGATTATATTTAGGTTTTTTTTTTCATTTAATGTTATTATTTTCCTGTTTCAGGGTTTTTATTCGGTTAATACAATTTTCCTTTTCCAAACCCCTTTCCTGACACTGGCCTTTTCACCTGTGTGCGTTCACCTTTACTATTTATTCCTTTTAATACTATGAAACGGTGTTCTTCTAAAATACACGCACCCTTAAGCTAAACACAAGATAAGTTATAGTAACTCATCATGTTTAAACAGTTAGCTCCTCTCCTTATGCTAATAATGGCTTCACTCTGCATGGATTTGAATGAGTATTTTCGGGCCGGGATTAAACGCTTTTCTTCCCGACACTAAAGTTTCACACAAACTAATGTTTATCGGTCATTAATGCTTAAATTCTGCTAAACTTTTATTTTTTTTTTAGTCACTTTGTTTCCGCCTTATTTTCGCTCCCCAGGAAATATGTTCTATTTACAAAGTGCGTCTTGCTTGTCCGTCACCTGTGGTCTGGTCCTTCCGCCTGTGTAAGATAGTCGATGGGTCTTGTTTTCTGTAGTATCTATGGCGAAGGAAGAACGCCATCTTTAGCATTTTTTTCCTTCAGTTGTATTCATCGCACATGGTTTCGGCACACAAATCCTACTCGTAGCATTTTATTGTGGAAACACTTGTAATTCCTCCTTGTCCTGTTAACGGAGACACACACACACGCGTACGGTCACTGGGTAAGATCCCGACACCCGGGATTTTGGCACTGGATTTCGGGATTTTCTGACTCACTGACCAACTAACTCCGACATTGTTCTTTTATCCAAGACAAAGGTTCAAAAATTAAAATAAAAATGAAGTATAGATTGGTTGAGGAATTATATCTTAAACTTGTTGACTGGACTGCTCCGACGTCAACTTCCAAGATCTCTTCTCAACCCTACTCTGAGCTACCGAGTCTGAAAAACACATGCACTCATCTGCCTGTTCTTCGCGCCAAAACAAACCAACCAATAACATTTCACCTAACCAATCACATGACTAGCCATCTCTCCGTGTTGTGAGTCCCAGGCTGTTTCCTGTTTCACGTGGGAAACCGATACTAAGTTTCAGAATTGCTTAATTCAGTAGCACTAATCACAATTTTCACACGGGTTTTCTTTCCACAAAATATATAAATTCCAAAACCAACAAGTCACACAGAGTAAAATCATCCTTTTTACAATGAATTAAAAAGGAGAATTTCTTAAATTCTCTCACATTTAATAAACACTATTTTAAACATTTTTAAAGTTACTAAATAAACATAAAAATGGGAATAAATATAACAAAATATTAAATCAGCATCCTCTGATATTTATATAATAGAATAAATCGTTAAGACAAATAAATTGTCGTACAACGTCAAAACGCTACACAACATGCCTCATGGCTGAGAAATAAAAACAAATAAAAAATTAAAAGTGTCACGGTTTTGAAGGAGAAAAAAAAATACAGGGGGAAAAAAAATCTTGACACTGTGCAGCATTGATGAGCAGGACGCTGGTCCACTTAAGTGAGTTTCCTTGTAAACATAAGGACCGATGATAAACGATGATGGAAATTCACACCACACTGTGACTTTCGGCGAGTGGATAGGTATCTGGAAACCCAGTGTGGATTAGTTGGAGCCCAAAAGCGGCAGTTGTGTGTGTTAATATCACCGTTAAAATAAAAGTGCGCTTCGTCACTCCATAAAATCCGCTACAGCCATGCTTCATCCACTTCCATGCGCTCTAAGAATCTTAATGCAAATGCAATGCGGGTAGTCGCATCGCCAGGGTGCAATTCTTGAACAAGACAGATTTTATAGAGGTAAAACTTCAACCTCTGATGCAGGATTTTCCGCACCGTTGAGTATGAGATATCCGTTTGCCGGGATATTGTCCATGCACTGCAGATACCCTGCACATTCGTCATCTGCTGTCCCACAACAGCAGTTGCAATTTCTTCAACGTGTTGATGACTGATAGTTTTGCGTCCCTGGCCTGGTTGCGCAGCTAGAGTTCCAGTAGTTTAAAGTGTTGAATCATTTTTCATAGATTTGTTATGCTCATCGGTCCTCTTCGTAGCATCTTCATCCGCCGAAATTCCCGAAGGGCAGCACTGGCATTCTCGTCCCGCTGATAATACAGCTTCACTAACAAAGCACGGTCACATAAGGTAAGAGCCATCGAAAGGCAGTTCATCGCCGAATGATGAGAATTCTTCAATCCTTTCTTTTTACCATTATCACTCTGTAGGTAACGCGGTTATACAAATTACAATCGTCGCGGCGAATGTTGAAACCGGAAATAGAAAAAGTTTTTGCAGTTTATGAACGCAATACTAAGATCAAGGGATTAAAAACCAATGAACGTCATTATTCTCACAACACAAATAGGGCCCTTTGTACCATTAGTTTATCGATACCTCAATCATGACTTCGAAATTTCCTCAATTGAACATTTGAAATTATTCAAATTTTCTTTTTTTCAGTGGTATAAAATTGAAGAAAATAATTTTATGTAACCACTGATTGACAAGGGATCCGTGGAAGGCTCAGAAAGCTCTTAACTCTACTTTTGTAATGTATCATGTCTGTAATTAAAGTTCACCTATTCCCTCACTCTACAGCAAATTACTTATCGGAATGGCACCAAATTTGCAGTACGTCGTAATCACGCCATGTAAAGAACATTCATTAAAAAAAATTATTTTCAAAAATCACCACCAGAGGGCGTTTATAAGCGTGTATGGTATCAGAAATGCACATTCCTATTAGCACGTCATCCATCATTTCACAATTTCAGCAACAGCCTTGCACGTGTTTTTTGTTCCCATTTTGTGTTCAACACAAAATGACATTAGGTTTAAGTGAAAATGCGATATTTGTGAAATTGTTTTACCAAAACGGGAATTCTGCACCAGCAGCTTTGCGTAGTTTTAGGTCGTTAAAAGGTCTTTGAAGAGGTCCAATGATTGTGAATGGGTTACGAAGAATGATTCTCAAATTTGAAAAAAAAAAACAGTCGTTGAAAGAGAAAGCTGGAAAAGGACGAAAGCTTGTTCCCGTGCAGCTGGTTGACGATGTAGCGACCAAAGTGGAAGACGAGAGGATGTCAAATGTCACGGCCAGAGTCAGTGTTCGGCACATTGCGCATTAACTGTGCCAGTCTGTTGCCACAATCTACAAATTTTTTCGGAACAATATGCAATGCTAACCTTAAAAAATTTCTCACGTTCAACAACTGCTGTCTCCTGATCTCCATCAATAAGAAACTTTTGCACTACAGTTCTTAGCTCGGATCGAGGCTGATTCGGAATGGTCCTGGCTCTGGATGGACGAGGCATATTTCCATCTGCATGGTGCAGTTAATATACACAATTGTCGCATTTGGGCAGCGAAAATCCCAATGCTTGTCTGTTGCATTCCCCAAAAGTGACAGTTTGGCTTGGGTTTACGTCAACATACATTGTTGGATCATTTTTCATCAAAGATCATGGGCGCACAGTTCCTACTCCACGTTCGGTTACTGCAATCGATATATATCATTACTAACCACTTCAACAACATCAGTGTCTTGATTCAACAGTGTTCATGCAGGATGGCGATGTGTGGAGAACACCATCCTGCATGAACACTGTTGAATCAAGACACTGATGTTGTTGGAGTGCTGGAATCACTGAAATGTACATGTTTAGTTTATAAATTAATCCTTTATTGATGTGCGTTTTTAACTTTATTGTTTGTTACTAACTCTTACGCACGTTAAACTTTTGCTATTTTGTACATGTTTAGTTTATAAATTAATCCTTTACAAGCTAAGCTGTCTGCTAGAGGGGATTAATTTGCTGCCCTTCTTATTCTTAATTTATATTTTGATGTTTTTTAAATCAAGGGCCATTATTCATACTTGTCCTTTGTATATGTTTTTTTGGATCCCACTGAGTTATTAATACTGGGCGAATCAAACTGATGAGACCTGGGAAGGTCGAAGGTCGAAGGTCTACAAACCAATGCTGCCAAGCTTATTCTTAATTCTGTTATACCTATATTATTGACTTGAAAAAAGGAATATGTACAGTTCCTGAAAATTTGTCTCCCTTATTAGTATTTTAATAAATATTTTAATACTAATGCAATGTATGGAAGAGTGTGTTTCTATCTAATATTTTTGGTATGGAAAGAAAGAAGATTGTGGAAGAATTTAGTCTACATTTGATTCCTGGTACGAAAATTGCAAAAAATAGCTCAGTGGATCTTTTTATTGTTGTGCGTTTTTATCTTTATTGTTTGAAACAGATACTCTGCAATCATATCATCAGCCAACACTTTAGTACTGCGTGGCTGGCACGCTCATCTGATCTCATCACAATGGAATCTTGGCTGTGGGGATATCATAAAGATCTAATTTTTTTATAACAAGGTAGCAACCTTGGCAGATCTTAAAGCAAGCATATCACTTCACGTGCTCAACATTTTCAGGAACACTTTGCGTTCAACAGTTGAACATGCAATTTACGATTTCAGATGGTAGCAGATAATGGTGATCAATATATGGAACAGGTTGTGCGGTGACTGAACTGTGTATCCATATCAGTGCTGTACTGCATTGTAATGGTCAGCATACACGCTTACAAACGCCCCCGGTGATGATTTTTGGAATTAATGTTTTTTTTCAAAGAATGTTCTTCCCATGGCCTCATTACGATGTACTGCAAATTTCGTGCCATTCCAATAAGTAGTTTTGCTGTAGAGTGTGTGGAATAGATGAACTTTAATTATAGACACCCTGTAATTTTAAATTTTTAAATTTTATTATACGTTTTAACCAATTTGTGTGTTTGTCTTTTCATTTATTCATGCAAAATAATGTAGTCCCATGTGAAATATTTTTAAACTATGAATGTAGGTAAGAAAATGCTTTATTCATTTACCACATGCATAGGTTATGGTATAGCCACTGTTAGATGAATTGGCAGAGGAGGACCAAAAACCTTGACCTACATGCTCACCCAATTTAAATTCTCTGGCAATTTTTCTGTGGGGCTATCAGAAAACGCTAGTGTATGCTACAAATGCTGCCAATGTACAAACATTGCATGACCACATTGTGGACAGATACAAAACGATTCAGGGTATCTCTGGCATGTTTGAGCATGTATAGCTTCCTCACGACGACAGTGTAAGACATATATTGTTGCTGATGAAAGTCACTTTGAATACCTCATCTAGCAGTGGCTACACCATATCCTATGAGCGTGTTAATCATTCTACAACATTTGAATTAAGCATTTTCGCACGCATGTTCCGTATAGACGTTTTTTCTTTATTTTTCCATTTTGCATCTAGCCTGCAAGTTTGGCCAATCATTTCAGTATCATCTGTATAAGAAGAATTGAGATAAACTTACCTATCGGTAATGTAAAGAGAAAGCCCAAACTCCAGCTTCAGGAATATGTAGCTTATTGATCATCAAGCTATCCATTGCATTCTGTTGTTTGTTTGTCAGCTGGACCTAGAATGTAATAACATGATATTTCTAAAAACCAAAATACTATCGTAATCTCAATGGAATAAGAAGTTATTTAAAGTGTCTTGCAAAGTTGATATACTAATAAAATGTACTAACATGAAATATAGAATTTCAAATCATTATTAAGTCAATCTACAAGGATATTATCAGTCAAAACTTGTTTAATGTTTAACTTACAAATACATTTCGATTGAATAACTTATCAGATCCGTTAATTCTATACATGTAATCTTGTCCAAAAGAAATATTCACGTTTAGAAATGTGAACGATCCTAAGTATTAATACTTCAATGGATCATCTAAAAAAATTGGATTAATGAAAAGAATAAAATATAATTAAGATTAAATATTCATTCAATCTTCATGATTCATAGAAGTAAATCAACAAAATAATTTACAATTAATTTTCAATCATCTTCCTTTATTTGAAGAGCAAGCATGCAAGCGGGATTTAACCACATGATATCCTCCAAAAACACAAATGCAGCTGTTGAGACCAGGTCATTGATTGGTTAGGATATCACCAAATGATTAGTTTTGTTTCGTTCAAATCGACTTTTTTTGGGATCTCAGAAAACCACGAACAACTAAGCAAAAAATTCATAAATGGGTTACTGCGGAATTAGACGTACTGTAACGTTGTGGTTCGTTACCCTCTCATGGATAAACAGACGAAATTTTTTTTCCCTCTCTAATTAAATTTGAGTCATAAGATTGATTCAAGCCAGGGGATTATCTATGTGTGTAAAGCTTGAGAATTGCTTGTTCGGGTAACTTTTGATCTTGTAGTGTAATATTGAGAAGGGACGATTATTTAATTAATCCTAACCTTATAGTGTAATATGTTCACGTCTTGTGTTAAAAGAATATTGTATAAGTTAATTAGAATAGTGTATAATATTTTGTTTAATTGAAGTATTATCGTATATGATATTTATTTTTATTAATTCCCGTATTGTCTTGTAAAACACTTGTTCTGAGCATTACCGTGAGAAAATCACTTTTTATGTATTCTCACGAAAAGGCAATATCTATAAGTTTCGATTTGAACGGAAATGCGTCACTCGTTGCTAGGTGATGTGTTTCGGGGTCAAGGGGTCACGTGGACATTTCGACCTCACCCCGTTGGTTAAAGACGGCAAAGGTCAAGTTTTGGCGGGAATCTGTTAGGCGAGTGAGGAGTAGAGAATCGTCCCGGAAAGAGAGACGATGCCCAGACTTTAAGAAGAAAGGTCGTTTCTTAGCAGTTATGGAGGATAAGTTATCCTCGTACTTTTTGCGTGAAGTGCAATGTTTCATAAGATAGACTCTACAACTTCTACTACAATTACGAGGCGAGACGATAAGTGACCGATGTGCGAGCCATTTTCTCTGACGAAAACTGTCCGTTACGAATTCGCTATCGCAAAACAACCTTATGACGGGGCGTCATGGGACGAGCAGAGAGAAAGACGGACCACCCGAGCAAAGCTAAAGGCCGATGTCCAGCGTAGAAACTACAGTTTGTAAGTAAAACCTTTTGTATTTTGTGACTACGGGCAAAGAATAAGACGGAAAAGGCCGTATCCACAAACTCTGTTAATACTGGAGAAAAAAGAAAAAGGAAAGAAACTGACAGTGCAACACGAACTCAGATTTCCAGTGTTTTAGTATTTGAGTGAGAAGAACGAAGTCAGAGGTCAGCCGATCTCAAAAACCGGGGTGAAGAGCCATTGTTTCGATGTTAGAGGGTAGAAATTAAAATAATTGTGTCGTTTCGATTTCGGCCGAATTGGAAATTAAAATAACATTTTAATTATGTCAAACCTGTCATTTTTAGCCGTAACCTGCGAACTATTCAAGGGTTAGTGTAAATGTTGATAAAAGAAGGGAAGAGAAAGTGTTTAACTCTTTAGTGTTTCGAACAAAACTGCAGTGAAAGAAGCCATTTAATAAGATTGAATTTGTGAACCTACGGTTGTGTTATTTAGCAGTTCAAGAAACAAACATTGACATAAGACAAAGTTTAAACTATTTCGTTTAATGGCATAATAAGAACTGATGTTTTAATATAAAAAGCCAATGTGTTCAGTTGATAACATTTTATTATTTATTATATCATGCCATTTTGTATTACATGTATTGTGTGGGGATTATTATGATATTTATTAAACTTATCTTATTGTGTGTGGGAATCGTTGGCTGTACCTGGATGGGAAAGGTAAATTACATTTGAAGAAAGAGGGGGAAGGAAAGTTCCGGATCAGCTGATTGTTTCAGGAGGGGACGAACAGAATTTTAGGTTCTATTTTTTTTTAGCGGTGGTGCGAACCAGGGGAAATTAACAGTTGACTGAAAATTGTTTTGGTATTAAAATACTATTGTATATCTCATATTTAATCTTATGAAAAAGGCCTGAACATTGTTTTTTTGAATTTATCTAAGTAATATTATACATAAGAAAGTATTGTTTGTTTTCTCTCATAAAAGAAAGCGGGAAGGGATAATTTAATCATTTGTTTGGAGAGTTACTTAACAAACAGAAGTTGGGTGTGTTTATTTGTCATTAATTAAGTGTACTTTGCCAAAGAGTGTTTTTATGAATAAACATGAATTTATTTGTTTCATTTACTTTTAGTCTGTTTATCCATTATTTTTAACCTTAAAAATCCAAAGTAAAGTTTAATCACATTAGCCAAAGTTAAATATTTTTCGTTGTTCGAAAAGAGTAAAGCTTAAATTAATTTGATGACTTAAGTTAGATCTAGTGGAAGCTATCTTTTGGGTATTATACTCTATTACATCAAATACAATTATTTCTTGAGATAATAGTTTGGAGAAAAATAAAATTCTAGTTTAAGTGTGATATTGAAGGGCTGATCTTTGTTTTATGGGCCCAGCGACACTGGACAAGATACATATGAAGCCCCTTAAAGAGAAAATCCCGAAGTAACAGGTAAAATCAGGTGATTTGTGTTTTTTAGTTTTGGTAGCATTGCGTAGTATTATTTTATTATTATTTTATAGTTCACTTGGAGTGAAAGGAAAAACCCAAGGTGACAGTACTGCGAAATTAACTGAGTTTGCCCAATATATAAAATCATGAATTATTAACGCTTTCTTATTATTTTATTTATTAAAGAAGAATTTTTATATTCTAATTCAATAGAAATAAAGATATCAAAAATATTTTCGGATATATTATTTTAGGTTATTGCTAAAATATTTAAAATTTCATTGTAATTCTTTTCCGAAAGTGTTCTCTTCTGAATTTAAAAAAAAAACAGCTTAAATATCATGACTCCCTCGTTTTCGGAAACTAAATTTAAATGAAAGAACACAAACATTATTTATCAGGGAAAGTTTATCTGTTTCGAAATAAAGATATTTTGAAAATGTTTTTTCTTCATAGATTTTCGAAATATCTCTATTAGTGATTGTAAGATTTTGTTAACTAATTACTTTCAGTTAAAACTAATTGAAATATGCTTCAACTTTATTATTTCTGACCATTTTCTCCAAGAAAGGATGGTAATATAGAACTTCTATATGACGAAGTTTCTCTTGAAAGTTATTTGTACTCATATGTATTTTTTTTTATTTAAAGAGTATTAAAAGACTAACGAACCAAATGAAATGGTTGAACATTTCCAAAGTAAGAAGAAGTATCTTCAAGTTTGATCCTGAGGTCACACTTTGCAGATTCTCTTTTATAAAGATCTACGTAAATATCGCACTAAAACAATAAAATATACAATTATTAGAAATAAATTATTATATTTCTGTAAGAGTATTATAAAAAAAAATAATAACAAAATATTTTTAAGAAAACAGACAAGTTTCTTATGCTTATCTTATACATATAATGAGTCAGTATTTTTTTTTTTTAACTTTGTTTTTTTTTTGGAACATTTAATGTTTATTTTATTCTGTTGTCGTTAAGTACAAGTGAATATAATTTTGTTCTAAAACATAAACTTAAGGGCGACCCATAATAATAAAAAAAATTTTAAAAAATAATGAAAAAAAAGATAGTACATTAACATAGGGAAAAATAATAAATAATAGGAAAAAAAAATAAAAAAAAGTTAGGAAAATAAGAGTAGATATACGGATTCGAACCGCCAACCTTCAGCGTATGAGTCCGAGACCTTCAGCATCAAGCAGTAGCTGAGAACTGAAATTAAATGGTTGCATTTCTAATATTTAAGCTATCAGCGGAAATCCAATGAAAACAATGTCAAATATCTCTGAACATGATGGTCAAGTCCGTTTGTCAATCCGTTCGGGAGTTATTATGAGGGTACAACGACAACAATACCAAATATCTCGAACATGGGGGCATTGGCCCCTGAAAATACCCCATTCCTAAGGTGTTTGGGCCACTGAATTCCGTTTGCCGATCAGACCTTCCGTTCGGGAGTTGCTAGAGAAGGACGGACAGGACAAACGCAATAACTATCGATTTTGGTCGCTATCACAATAGCCTCCAAATGGATCGCTAGAAAACACTGATCTATTAGGAGATAACATCTTTTTTAATATTTTTTTATTGATTATGGACAGATTGAGATTTAAAGAAAAACAGCAATAAACAAAAATCCTCTAATAAATAAAAGGAAAATAACAAAAGACCTGACAGAACGGATTCTAAGCATTCAAACTATACCTTTCTTTTGAACATTTGCAATATTTAGCAACATACTGTGGTGAGTAGTTCATAGTAGCCTCAGTACGGAGACCTTATTATTTACTGGTGACTTCTGGCTGATAATCGCCAACGAGCGCGAAACAGCTGTTCCAGGATGTCCCATGTAAATAATTTGGTCTCACCCATTGTTAATACTGTAGTGAGTGTTTGCGGTCACTGGTTCGTGAAATTAGGGATCAGACTTGTCTAAGATCTAGTAAGAACTATTTTATTTGTAGCATCAGGGGTTTAAATAAACTTACTTACAAAGGCTGTGATTGGTTGGAATGCTTTTACAATTGATGGGGGATTTAATTTACACCTTGACTTTAAATGATTTTAACTGTATTTTTAAATTACAACGAATCAAAAGGGAGAAGCAAGCCAACGGAAAATTTGAATTAAATTACAGGCTAACGGATTTAAACGATAAACAGTAAAAATTAGAATGTACAATTCTTAAAAGAATAAATGCCTACCCTTTCCTACCTCCTCAAAAAACTGATATTTGAATCAACTTATCATTTATGTCCTTGACACAAAATATGTTTCATTTAAATTAATCTAAAAACAGAGTGTATAAGAACGACAATTACGTATTCATAGTAATTGCTAGTATGGAAAAGAAAATTAAATTATTTTTTTTTAGCATTTTACAGTAACTTACTGAACTGCCGACATTTAACAATTCCTTGTGTATTGCCAACTTCTTTATTTCTTCGTTTAGATTCAAACTTTGATTTATTTTCTCTTCTTTATCTTTGGATGAAGAAAGAAAATATTCATGAAAATCAATTATAAAATTATCACAAATGGTAATATCAGGTAGCTGCAGATATTGCTGAGCATTGACTTGGTTGTTCACATCTTGGGGTTCTGAGTTGTAATGCAGTATACACTCCACTACTTGATAAATTGTGAAGATTAAACATACTGCGAAGATTATTGACCACAGGATTCTCAATAATACCGGTGAGTTCTTATCTCTTAAATATTTCACTCCTGATATGTTAATGTCCGATAACGTGTCAACTTCTTCAACTTGTAATACACATGCATTTTTGAAATGTTGTCCTTTTACCATTCCTCTCATTGGAGATGTCTTCTGAAACAGCATTCTCAATGTGTTTAAATGTTCCTTGAACACAACAATCGTTTAGTGAACTGTAGCGTGACAGAAACCTGTTTGAGTTCCAAGACTACGATCGAACCAACTTATCTAAATATGTCAAAGATATATGTTTCCTCTCCGCTCTCAAATCGTGTGAATCGATTAAGTGACTTTGAACAGAGATGTTTGATTTGGTTTCTTTTTTTTTTATATCATTACAGGCTACAAAAAAAAATAAAAATGTCTTTTTTCTTAGTCCTATAGTAATTAAAAAGAAGAATAAGGTTTTAAAATGACATTTTATACAGTTGCAGTGGTTTAATTTATAACGTGTATAGAAGTATGCATCATTGTATGCGAAGAGGAGCTATCACAGTAAGAATTAGCGTAAAAAAGAAGCAACTGAGTCTATCAATATTGTAACAAATATCTTTTGAAAACTTTTAATTGTAAAAATTAATTATTAGTTTTAAGACTGTAACAAAACCTAACTTAGTAAATTATTTAAAAATTATAAATTACAGCGCAGCTAAAAAAGCAAAGTCATAAATAATAATAGACTTATGATTAAAATTAGGAATCAAAATTATGCATTCATTAAGATCGATGGAATTATAGGGGAGATGAAATCAGTTTTCTTTCTTCAAATATTGTCACCTGAGGATGTTTCTCGCTAAGAGAAATGAAATATTGTGAAGAATAAAGTAGATGTTTTTGGATTATACTAGCAAGTTTTTTATATTAATAATAGACTTGATTGTTGTTGTTCAACAGAAGTTCAAATCCTGAGGATCGCCAGGATCTATGGTGGTCAGTTGTCTCATAATCTTCTTAAAAACTGGATTAAATGGATTAACTGGAGAACAATAATTCCCCTTCTGATGTACCATTATGCTGACACATAAGAAAAATGTAAAATAAGAAAATGTAAAACAGTCAATTAAAAACAAAACAAAACAAAAATCGGGATTTTAATAAAGCTTCGAGTTGTTCCTATCAGAATTTTACATACACTGCTCATCTTTAAATAAATTAGCTAAGCTTATGCATATGCTTAAAATACAAATTTAATTGCTTAAAGACACACACTTTACATTAGAAAAATATAGTAGAGCCGGTTTCCGCCCCGAGTGAAGTCTTCTTCATGCTATATGAATAAGATATAGCATGAAGAAAACCTCACTCGGGGCTGAAACCGATTTTACTATTTTTTTTTTAATGTAAAGTGTATGTCTTTAAGCAATTAAATTTGTACTTTAAGCAGATGCATGAGCTTAGCTAATTTATTTAAAGTTTCGAGTTGTTTCCTTAGAGTTATTTTTGTGTTTAATTTCTTGGATATTTGTAGAAGACAAATTTAACAGTGGTTTAAGTAAAAAAATAGATGTGTTAAAAGTGATATTTCCATCACTGAGCAACTTATTATTAGGTTGAAAAGCCTCTTTTTATTGATATTTGAGTAATAAGACTATTTAATTGTTTTTTGGGTTTTTTCCCGTAGTTAACCACTGATAAGAATCTGCTTAGTAAATATGATACGATTCAAGATAACTTTATTTCTTAGAGACATTCAATGTGAGTAACTTGGGATAATCATTATATGCAGAACATCCTTGAAATGAACAGACTGCATTGCTGTGATATTTGAATTCTCTTAAATATTGTAGAGTGGTCCAAGTAAAGGAAGTAAATTTATGAAATGTCTGTACGTTCAAATGCTCATCACCGATCCCGCACTGAAACAGGAAATAATGAAAATTCCTGATTTAAATTAACTTATCCAAAATGCAGAAACAATTTTTCCTAACAATACGTTGTAGCATTTGAGGTTTTCCTATGAGCTGTATCCTAATTATTTTGTATTCGTTTTGTTCCAATTTTGGATTTTCTTCTTTAAAACGTTTTTAGGCTTGATAAAGAAGTTTACGAAAAGTTACTTTGAAAATTTGCCTATAAAGGGTTTTGATGAAGATTATTTTAATCATTTATCAACCAATCTTTATAATAATTTAAGAATAAATAAATAGTCAAATAAATCATCTAATTAAGTTGATAAACAATATTTATGGTTGTTCTTACTTGATTATGATTCAGTTTCCTGCTGCGGATGTCCAACTATCAAATCGACCAAGTTAACGACTATATTTTAGAAAAAAAAATCTGTTTAATCAATAAAATTATCGATAAAATAAACAATAAAGCAAATATACAAAATCGAATCCCATTCTACTTAC